>APFE031443119.1:0-33531 GCA_000404065.3 Pinus taeda
TACTATAATATTTTCCCTATAATAAAAAATTTCCATCAAAAAAAGAAACTCTATCCCCTTTATCTTCTAAGCAAGAAATTGAAATCAAATTCTTTTTCAAACCTAGAACATATAGTATGTTGTTGAGATGTAGCTTTTCTCCATTCTCCAGCTTCAAATATGTTGATCCCAAGCCTCTAACATCATAAATTTTGATGTCTCCCAAATCCACTGCATGAGAGGATGGTTCCTTTGATAGATTTTGTAGTTTCTTAATTTCCTTTTTCATATGCCTTGATGCTCCATTGTCAATGATCCATGCATTATCATCATTGAGGGATCCTGTAAGTGCATCTAAGAACCCTTGACTTATGATCTTGTTGAATAAGTAGTAGACAATCTTCTTGATCCATTTTCCTGTAGAAGTGAATCCCATTCTTATCATAGAGGGAGTAATCATTTCCTTTAAGCCAATGAAGTGATATTCAATATTCTTCAACCTTAGCTCTGATACCATGTTGAGAAATCAATGCTAGTAGGATTAGGGTTAGATTTCTCTTTCTTGATAATTACTTGTGAATTATGTTGGCTTCTTTTATTTATTTGTTATATTATATTTCTTCAAGCAATTACCAAATTATGTGAGCATGAAGATCACAAAAAAAAAAAGATGTAGGCACTCTACCAGGGGAAAACCCCTATCTAGGGGAAAACCCAGTCAAAATCTCTTCCTTTGATAGTTTTCCTTGAGACTCTTCTATCTAGATAAATACCTCCTCCACACCAAGCCAAACTCTCCTTCTTCGATCCAACCTTTGACTTAGCAGTAACAGAACTTCGACCATAACAACTTCGACTTGCCAACTTCTGAAATCTGCAACAAATTTGACCTTGACTAGGAGACTTTGATCTCCTAAAGCAGCCCACATGAGAGAGAGAGAGGCACCAAAGTTTCTATTTTTTTCTTCCCTTCCACCTTGACCAAACTCACACGCCTTTTGGACCCTTCCTTCAACTTTTCACTTCTTCCCAACTTCCAAAGATTGAACTATGCTTGAGAGAGTGAGATGCTTAAATGAAGTCGATATACCTTACATATATAGCCTTCCAATGAGGTCAAATTGCCTTCCTTGAGGCTTGGTGTGGAGGTTACATGATTTATTTTTTACTCAAATATAATTATTTTTACATCATTGAAAAGACCAAGAAGGGTTTCATAAAATATACAATGACTCTATTGACTCTTTATTAATCCTAGGAGTCCTCAATCGGGAATATGACTAATAAAATGATGACCCAAGCATGAAACCCATGCTTTAATAAGTTAGTGTAATAATAATAAAAATTCTTTTGAAAAATATATTTTATGAAGACCGAACCTAGTTACATTTTTCAACGAGGTCAACCTAATGAAGATGATGTCATTGAGCATATCCTTTAGAATCAACCTCCCACTCCCATACCAATCGATGAGTTGATGAAAGAATATGGGAGTAAATGAGTTGATGAAAGAATATGGGAGTAACACTTGGGTTGACTTATGCCCTATTGACTCAAGTCCATACCATGTCAATATTGTAGAGTTTAGTCCATCTAGAACCTTAAAGATCAACCCTTCTCTCTCAGCCAAACGGGAAGAACAATTGTGCAAAGTGTTGAGGCAACACCTGGATGCTTTTGCTTGGGACTATAAGGAAATGAAAGGTGTGCATCCCTCAATTTGTACTCACCATATTTACATCAAGGAGGGATGCAAGCCTTTGCGCCAACCCCATAGGAGGATGAACCCAGCTCTTAAGGATATTGTGAAAGAAGAACTACAAAAACTATTGGATGCAGGGTTCATATACCCCATTTCATATAGTGAGTGGGTGTCACCTCTTGTGTTAGTTCCTAAAAAGAATGGGAAGTGGAGAATCTGTGTGGATTATCGGGAACTCAACAAGGCTACAAACAAGGAACATTTTTCCTTTCCCTTCATTGACCAAGTCCTAGATGGCCTTGTAGGGAAGAAATTATTCTCCTTCCTGGATTGATTTAGTGGATACAATCAAATCCAAATCAACCCCAAAGACCAAGGTAATACCACATTCACATGTCCTTGGGGTACCTTTTCTTATAGAGTTCTTCCATTTGGTTTGTGCAATGCCCCTGCTACTCAAAGGGAATTTTTGAGTATTTTTGTTGAATTGGTTCGTGACTCTACGGAAATATACATGGATGATTTCACTCCTTATGGATGTGACTTCTATGAAGATCTCTCCAATCTGTGTAAGGTTTTGAAGAAATGCATTGAAATGAATCTCTCTCTAAGCCCTAAGAAATGTGAGTTCTTGATGAATGAGAGGAATGTCCTTCGCCATTCCATATCCAAGGAAGGGATGCAGGTATACCGAAACAAAATTGTCATCTGTTACACAATATTTTGTCGCACCTCCTGTACTTCCCTGTGAAATACCCCAAAATGCCTAAGACATGACCATTATACAATGTATTTATCTATATATGCAGCTCAGATCCTTCCTAAGACATTGATTGGAAAATTCCTTGAGCTTTCCCCGAACGAAATAGCTCTAAAACCCTAATTTGAGCATCATCGTGCTTATGAGACTCAAAACAATGATGATCGCATGTTGCACTGCACTTGACCCACGATAGCATCACTATGTTCACTTGTATACCCGCGGTGATCCCAAAAAGGCAACTTTCCTATAGAGGATGAGAAGCTTTGTGATCTAGAAGCTTCCTGAGTTGCGAGATGGAGGTTGTTTGGCATAGTTGAGGTCGAATTCTCCCAACTTGGCCTCTTGGTATTATCCCTATAAGCTACCTCCTTGAGATAACGGCCTAGTTCTATCTTTGGAGAGGTCCTAACTCCCTTTCCCAGCCTATATATTCATCTTCTCTCGTTCCCAAATGTTTGGTCTATTCTTATTTGCACCCTTATGTTAAGATTGTGCCTATATGCTATTCATTTAGCTTGGAGAAGGAGTGCTTGGAGAGCTTAGACTAGACTTGTATATTCATTCAAGGAGAGACTATCAACATCAAGGCTTGGTTGTATGCTTCCCCTTATTTTCTATTAATATACAACTCTTTGTTCATTTTCCCTAAATGTGTATGCTCATGTATCATTTAGCTTAACATTCCTTGATCAATTAAGTAGGTTGCTTTTGGATATACTATTTGTATTTGCATGCCTTGTTGTGCCTTGATCTCATGTGCAGGTGCATAAACGCTAAGAGCAGCGAGAACAATCCCATGGCACGAGTGATTCAAGGTCTTCAGCAAAGTAGATTGAGATAGCATTAGAACAAGGTAGGCCATCTTCTTCATCTCTCTTTTCAATTGCAACTTAGGGAAGTGTCTAGTAGATTGTCACTTCGATTGCTACACCCACTTATTGGCCTAAAGGGATCGTCTATGTATGCAAAGAGGATTTACCTAAGCAACAAAATGGCGACTCCACTGGGGAGCCTATGATCCTTTCCATCCATCCTTCACCTTGTTTTTGTAATGAGTTTGACCAACCGTCCATTCCCGGACTTGTTTGCTTGCCTGTAACTATTTTCACTTTCTAGTAATTGCTTAAAGGTTCTTGATTTGTGCTACTTTTGAAGATTTTTTGTTTTTTCTTTATCTTTCTCAGCCATTGTAGTTTTATCTCTTACAGTCGCGATGACATCGCGGATATGTTAATTACAATAGAGATGATCACTAATTTTCTTTTAACATGTGCGATGATATCAGAGGTTAAAGAAAAGTAGGGTTTTCTCTTTTTGTTTTTTAGTTTTTGCCTTATGTTAGTGGTTTACCAGTGTGATTTTAGTGTTCTTGTCTTGATTGACATGTTTGTTTGATTACAATTACCTCTTGATTTGGTTTAAGTGTGTTTGGAGCTTGTATTTGCTTCTAGGGTTTTAGAACTTCTAGGTCATCCTCATTCACTCATTGGTCTTCTTTTCAGAGATCAAATGCCCTTGTTCAAAGAGTCTTTTTGTGTTTGGACATATCTTGCAAATCACTTTTGGTTCTTGGGTATTAAGTTGTTTTCATTAGTGTCGAATTGAGTAGATGCTTTGAAAATACCTTTAGTTGCCTTTGGAAAGCAATAGATTACAAAATTGTTTGTTTTCGATTGAATTGAAAGGAAATATTTACTTTGAATTTTGTGTTTCGAAAAGTGAAAGCGTAAGTGTTTATATTTTAAGTAGTTTTCAAAGCATTTGTTGCATTCAAAATCATTAATGTGAAAGAGATTTTCATGATTATTGAGTTGTTGCATTCTCTTTTGCTCTTTTGCACTAGATTATATTCATTGCATTGAAGTGGAAAAGAAATCATCATTATATCTTAAAGTAGATGGCTTTAGGATTTTGTTTTTGCATTGCATTTGCTTATCATATGAAAGATTAGATCTCATGTTTGGAATTTAGCATTGGAAAATTGTCAATGATGCATTGTTGCTTGTTTGATGCATGATTTGGGTGTTTCTCTTCCCTAAATAGGTAACCTTGATCGAATGAAAGGATTTCAATTTCATCATTTAGCTGCATTTTAGGAACAGGTTACATCATTAAGGCCTTGAAATTGAAACATAATTTCAAAATTAACTTCAAAATCTATCAATTAATCTAAGGAGCATTTGAAACATTAACGTTCAAACTTAGTGGTCTAGGCTAGAGACGTGTTCCAGCGTCCATAAAACTTAGTAGATGTCATTCGCTTTTGCATTAGAGAGTGCTAGCATGGACTTGTGCTCCCCGTACCGTCAAGTATATAAAGGGAGACCCTCATAGGTTGCAAACCTTTATCCATAGGAAGTCGAGTCTGCTGCCTTGTAAACATGATACGTCAAGTCATTGGTAAATTTATTTTTCTGAGGTGTATATTGCAATTCATGGTTACTTGGTACTCATTTTTGCCTAGAGTTACCTGAGTGGTCATTTCGATCCTTTCTAACTCCTTAAATTTGAAAATATCATTGAGCACTTGTCCTTTCAAGCTCGCTAAACCATCGAAAGCGACTAGAGTCACCTTTCGTCCCTTTCTCGACTCTTAAAAGATGAAAAGGAAAAAAATTTGTTTCAAGTTCTAAAAATAACTACCTACGATAAACATGTCGAACCTAAGCAGTTGCTTCTTCGATCAATATTTAGTAATTCCCTGTTAATTTCAAGATTGTTAATAAACCCTCAATGAACATGTTAGGTTCCTATACCAATAGGAGTCATAATTTTGAATGGTTGAGACTAAAACTTGTAATATGTACATACCTTTGCTTTCTGCAAATGTTTTCCATATTCAAAAATTAGAAAATGTAAAGAGGTTATGTCCTAAAAGAATAATCAGAGGACAAAAAGAACAAAAAGGGTCAAAAAAGATGAAAAATATGAACCTGTTGTGCTCTACAAAAACCCCCCCATTTCATAAAAATTTTACTTAAAACCCATAATATGTAATGGGTCCCTTTTAAACTTAGATGTGTGAATAAATTGGTATTAACTCATCATTAGAAAAACCTCATCAAAAGGTCCAATGGAAGTGATATATTTTAAAATAAACCTTTTGAATTAAAATAAAGTAGGTCTTTTAAATAATTATAAAAGTTCTTTGTTATTGCGATAAAGCAATCGCAAGATCGCATATCGCAATGATAAGAAAAACATATATAAAAGACCCATTGACACACTCTGATCCGAAAAGGAAATCACTATCAGATATCGGGAAAAGGCAAAACACATAGCATAAAGGAACGCCTCCCTCATCTCTCCGATGCGATAAAATGTATCGCCATCAGCAATCAGCTGTAACAACCCAATACATGAATTATGACACATTCAAATCATTCTATGCGATAAGGCGTATCGCCATCGGCGATCGGCAATTTTGCAATGGCATAAGTAATATGACCCGAACCCATCCCTGACTGCTATGCATTAAATCAAGGCGCGTGTTTCCAAACATATTTAAATGGCATGCATGCATTGTATCACCTTTTGGTAATCAGAAGATATTTTAGACTATTATTAAAGCCTTTCTGTTCACGTTACCAATCACCAATTGTGATTTATCTCTGATTATACATCAAAGAATCTAATCCACGCTTGAATGGATCATTCATCATATAAACGATATAATGGGTATTCATGAACTCCTTTACCATGATTGACAGGTTAAACGGCCAATTAATGAAGCAGTTATGGCGAGATTTTCCTTTAGATTCTATCTGCGGCAGTTTCACTATAATCCTTTATTATACGTCAATTGACATAATTCTTTCATATTGGTTTATACTAGCTATTCTTTCTATCACGTTGGTTTCATTCCTTGTGCAAAACTCCACCGAAATAATGAATTTGAAACAAATGGGAAATAAATCTAAGAAATCTGTAGCAGCAGTGGCTCCTACAGCAACAGTGTAGTCAACCAATGATCCAAGACCAAGTAAAAAAGGTTTAATCTCAAACACTACATGTCTCGGCCTTGGAAATACAAGTTGGCAAAGCATCTACAATTTAATTGAAGTAGAGGAGCCTGAGGAAGTATCGGGAGAAGGTACTGCAGATTCAACTAGTAAATCAAAAGCTTCCCTTAAAGATTTAGTTGATTCATATTTGCACAGGATAGCAGCACGTGAGAAAATTCTTCCATACACTGATGTAGTAAGATGGGTGGTAGAAGAAATTATGGTTTCAAATAGAACGTTTTGCACAGTTGACGAAAGGATTTTTGGCTCATTTCGGCCTGATGACTTAAGGAAGATGTATCACTTGCCCGAACCTAAAAATAAATACAACAAAGCCTTTCTTGAAAAGTTCACAGAGGAGAATGAGATTGAATCAGCTCTAATTAGGCAGTGGAGGCAGAATCCCGCAAAACACAAACATGAATCATCAGGCAAGTACTATGTAGAATCGTTGTCTTCTCCTTACTGTTATGTCGGGGCAATGATGTGTAGAATTTGGGGATTTCATGATTCTGCAAAGTTCACTATTGAAATGGTTCCTTTAATGGAAGCTGCGGTTAATAGTGAAGTGATGGATTGGGAAAACATATTGTCCGATAAATTAGCCACTGAAATTCTTGAATTTAGATCAAATACACGCATAACCACCAGGATTATTCCCCCTTTTTATTACAGTGCTTATATTATGGATACTCTTTGCTTTAATTCTGAATATCCTGTACTCGGGTGGAGATGGACTTCACAAGACCCTAAGCCAATCCACATTTATCATCAAATGTTATGGAAGGCGCACTATAAAGACCACTTGTACCAAATTTGTAATGGTTTCATGTTACCTATCTATTATGCCATTTTTTATAAGCCAGCCCCAAGGATTTCCGAGGAAGCAGAGATTGACTTGAGTGATGTAGGGAATTGGTTCGGGGAAGACAAGTTCACATATATAAGGATTTATGGTATCCTTGCAAGACCCCATGTCCTTCCTGTGTATGTATCTGATAAGTTGTTAGCTCGAGAATTGGCCTACCAAATAACAACAGCAGGAACATCCAAAACTCTTAGGAATTCTAAAAAGTAGGCTTGGCCTACATTTCCTTTGAGACGTGGTGTTTACACTCTACATGATTACAAGCATGCAGAAAAGGATGCAGAAAAAATAAACATGCTCAATCTTGCAACCATTCCTAACAGGCAATTCGATCCAAGGAAAGTTGCCTATACTATTCTTGAACAAGCCAAACTTACAAAGTTTGAACATGAAAAAGATGAATTTGATGACCTGTTTTCTTCAGCAGAATCATTATTCCAGGTAAAAACATTAGCCAAAATGAGATATAAAGATGAAGGGATGGTAGAATTTAATAGGCTCAGAGAACAGAGGTTGCAAACTCTACCTCCGGACTTATTAGCTACTACCCCAACAACCCAGTCAAGTGAGCCTGAACAACAAATTATTGATAAACCTCCTGCTATAGAGAAGATTCCCGAAAAAGGAAAAGAACCAGAGCAGGAGAAACAACAGAAGGAAGAGCAGGAAAAAGAACAGGACAAGGCAGTGAACACATCAATATAAATACTCAGATTGATCCCAAGCTCCTTAAAGAATGGCAACAATTCTATTCCATTATAAGCAATCCTGAAGGTTCACAAGGTTTCAGCACACCTAAAGTAACATTCGGTCAAGAGACAATGACAACTATGGTTCCAATTGAAGGAACCAGCAGCCTACCCACCAATGAAGATGTAGAAATAAATCCTAAGGATCCATCCGATCAGATTGTTTTGCAGATAGAAGACATACCTCCATTAGATGTATTTTACAGTCCCAAACATAGGGTTGTAGTGAAAAGAGAAAGGAAAAGGAGAACACTTTATCATTCTTCCCTTTTACTATACAAACAGAGATAGCCAATGTGGTACAGAAAGAAGAATTCAATCCTTCCGAAGACCTGACAAAACTTTCTCAGTATGTCGAAGCTTACTCAGCGGCTACTATGGATAAAGCATCGGAAGTAAGCAATTTACTCAAGGAAAAGGACCGAACAATTGTTTCCTTACAGTTAGGGGTATCCAAGAGACAACAAAGAATAGAACAGTTAGTACAGCAGCTAGCAGAACAGCAGCAGATAAACAATCAATTAAATGAACAATTGATCAAAGAGAAGCTGAGGATAGATCAGAGCGCAGCGTAGAAACAAAAATAATTATCCGCAACATTAGCCAAGCTGAAGACAATGAATGAACAAATGAGTAAGACAAAAGATGAGCAAATCGCTCAACTATCACAACAGGTAGAAAAATTCAAGGGTCTTCCTTAACTAGCAGATTTCCGGTCCGAAGCTCTCCAGATCAATAAAGCACTGATTAAACAGTTAAAATTGCTATGTCATAATATTTCCCTGGTTGATCCCCTCTGTGAGATTACTTCATCAATAATTGACAAATCAATCGACGCTAGGTAGGATTTGGAATAGGACGATGAGACTTTAACCAACTTTCTTTCTTGGCAAGAAACCAGTGAAGGGCAAGGCACGAATTTGCCTAAAATTCTAGAGTCACATAAAGAAATCCTTTTCCTAGAATGACAGTCACAATTGATGAAAGTAGAAAAAGAAACCTCAAGATGCAGATTACCAACCAGTAATTTAATTGAGTTAATCAATGATACTCTTCATCTGTCTAACTTGATTTCACAGTGCACTCCAGGTAAATTGTCGTCAACCAAAGCATTGGAACAAACATGCAATCAAGAATTGGAGAAGAATGGGAGATTAATCGTCGACATCCAAAGTTTAACTTGGGATACCTTTTGGTTTTTCCTAATTAAACCATACAGTCAAAGGGCAGCGCTCAAATGTTTAACCGATGCAATCGGTTACATGATTCCCAAAATTCACGATGCCACATATTCAACCCAGTTGCATTCTCGTCTGAGTCACCCTCCAGAATTGCAACCAATGCTTGCTATCTGCCAGCTCAAGCCAAAGGAAGATCATCTGAAACAGTGAATTATGCTGCCGACTGCAAACAGACCTATTTTGAGGAGATTTTCATGATCTAGTTATACCACCTAGTAGCATTTTTATTTCATAATTAGTTAGCTTAGATAGTATTTATAAACCCTTTCATGCATTTGGAAATGGTCCTCAGTTTTTGTATAAACTCAAATCAGTAAGTTACACTATTGTACTTCTGATATATTTTTTTATGAAGACTGGGCCAGTATTCTGAATTTTAACGAAGAAAGCTTTGATGATATGTGCACTATTGCTTTATTGTGGAAGTGTTTTTAAGTTAGAAGAAGGAGTTTGAATGCAATTAATATCAGGAGTGATCCAAATAACATATGGTACTATTATCTATGCTCTTGCTTCATTATTTAATATGAATCGGCATTTATTTAATCTTGCTATCATTGAATATATATATGTGTTTTAACAGCAATCCTTATGCTTATCGCTATTGAATGTTTAAGGAGTGTTATTCTTTCAGTCATATTTATCTCAATGATATATGAAGAATAGTGTAATAATGTTTTAATCATTACTTTGTTCAACTACTTGAACAAATTAATTATCATATGAATAAATGTCTTTATTCACTAATAGAGTCATCTATATGCCTGTTTGTGGATAAAGATCATCAAAAGTTACACTAAAGCAGAAATTCCCCGGGATAGATTAGTTGTTTATAATTTTACTTTGTAGATTAAATCATCATCCATCATCATTAGATATTAGAAATCCACCACTTATCCATCCCATCTTTGAATTATTGGGAAACTGGTCCCATTATTTCCAGTCGGAGCCACCACACCAAACGGAAAAGGAGTTGCCTTTAAGGTCCGGACCGGGTGGTTTTCCCGATGTTGTTGCAGCGATTTTCGAGGCATCAACATTTTTGGCACTAGAAGGAGGGCATGAACTGTGAATGGCGAGCAAATCCAAACCTATAACCCATTATGAGAGTAAATCTCCCTCCACCTCACCTCGGACCTCCCGTTTGCATGCTTGAACACCAGTATTCAAACGAGAAGAAGAGGAGTCAACTACAACTACTCAAACCCAACATACCACAGAACGATTAAGTCCTGAGTCTCCTGAAGTCTAGTCTCTCATCCATAAACTTCAAGGCTTTTCGATATCACCACAGAAATCTGAGGTATCTCAAGGCAGTGAGACTTCGCAATTCAATCCACCTCACCCTCTCACCAGACTTCAAAGCAGGAAGCTCGGTATTGAACCTACTGAGTTGACTTTAACCAAAAGGAAAAGGGCAAAGAAGACCACTGAAGGATCTCATAGTGAAACTTTCTCATCATCATCCTCCATCTCATCTTCTCCAGTGCGAAGTTAGTCATCCACCCCTCTATTACACATTGTTGTTCAACAGGGATCAGGAACTTCAACATCCCAACCTCAAACCTCAATATCAACTCCTCCTCACACATCTGGAATTTCATCGGCAATATCATCTACTATTAATTTGAAAATGGCTCAAAATCCATGGAGTAGTCCTTGTGTGGTCACTATGTCTGCACCATTACACCCATTGCCAGATTCTCCTTAAAAATGGCTGCCGAAATTTAATCTAGAAATTTACAAAGTCAGTTAATTAACTTCCCCCATCCATTTTATCCCTTTACTTTACTAATTTCCCATAAATAAAGTTCAAAGTACTTAAAACCTTTAAGTCAAAGAGGCTCAAAGCATTTCTCTGACTTTTAGAGGGATCGGACCCTCGGCTCAATGATTTGTGGATATCAAGTACTAAATTCCCCTCATAAAAATTCATCCCCCCTCATTTCACTAATAAAACCCCTTTTCCTAATGTTAAAACACTATTTTCCTAGGGAAAGTAATCACCCCCATGAAAAACCTCTTTTTCCCAAAAAACCCAGAAAAAACACATTACCTTAAGTATTAATGTTAAATATGTGAAAACATCAAATTCACAAAAAGAGCATTTACTTATTGGTTTTTTCCTTTTCCGCGCATCTTTCATATTAATTACTAATTTTATTATATTAAATCTCGATGAAAAACCAATTTCCCCGTATATATATAACTCCTACATATTAATTAATCCTACCCCTTAGTTTAAATATAAACTATTATTCTCACCTAAAACCCTAACCAAAATCTCTAATTGGTCGATCTGCGATCAAAATGAATAAAGCGCCATTTAAACCCTCTGTTAATCACCCCGATGGCCTAATCACTCTTTGAGACATCACTAACCCTGATACTGTCGCACTTAATAGCCCGTCGGGCCCCCCACTAGCCTTCGTGCAATTTCCCCGCCCGATCACCATATGATCACTTTCCTCCACATCCAACGGCCCTTATCCATATTGGGCCAACCCATCCGCTCAATGATACCCGCCCGATAAAGTGGTTTGTCCAACAACCCTCAACGCTACATGTCAGCCGAAGAGTGGAATTGAGCGGCCCCTCCCGAATACCACCAAACGCCTAAAAGCGGTGCGATAGAAACCGTTTACCACCTACCCGCTACATGAAAAATTGACCACTGTTCACCATGTACCCGCAAAAACTGACTTTTGCACATAAAGCCAAAAAAGCCCCAAATCATTTGTTTTCATTGCAATTTCCACTGTAAACCTCTTAGACGCATGCACGCACCTGCGAACATCGAAGCCGTCAACCCATGTCCAATTGCACTCCAACGACGCCACAAAGCACTAGTTAGCTTTCCAGCCTACACAGAGCCCTTTCGACCGTTTGCAGTTGCCAACCACCCTGTTTAGAGCCAGTTTACCTCAATTCCAGATATTTAAGCCACGATTCACCGAAAAACCCTGTCAATTTCAAAACCAGTTACTGAGTATTCTTAGTTAAGATAAAAATTAATTGAATAAACTCAAAGAACTCAAGCCTACTCTGTGTTGAACCACCATTGCCCTAAAAACACTGCAAATTACCTCCCCCATTCTCAAATCCACAAAGAATTGAGAATGGCTGCCCCAATTACCATGGATGTATGGCCTGTCACCACTCCCCATCTAGACCTGGACCACCTTCCCTTAGCTAATAAGGGTTTCCAAATAAAGGACACCTCTGTCCTAGAATACCTACTCAAAGTACACTGTCAAAGTAGGGATATATACTTAAACCAAGCTGATGAAAATGGTCTTTGGGAGTCCAATTTTCCCAAGTACTAGTACCCAGAAATCCACATTTTCCCAAAAATTGTCCACTACTATCATGCCAAATATATTCCTAATCAAAGAACAGTCGTGTCCCGAAGCCAAACCATACTTTTCACCATCACTACTGAGTCTATAAATGAAATGCTATAACTCCAACCAAGGCAAAACCTGACTCCTCTTTCAATTGGAAGCTTATTAGACCAGTTCCCCAAAATTACTACTGCAAAATTGGTTGAGATGTTCCAAACCTTCATTAGAGAAGAAAGACATATTCCAAAGGATCCTCCTCCATATGTAACTGCCATTTTTTCCCCATTGGGTCAGGATATTGTAGCCATGATATCTAGTGTCCTAGGTTATACCACTAGTGAATATATTGATGAAATTATCCTAGCTTTCATGTCCATCTACACTCCAGGGCAACCTCTTGTTGTCATCTATGACTATGCCAAATTTATAGCTGATAGGATGCATGACCAGTTTCTTAGAATGAGAAATGAGAGAGTCCTCAAATGTTCCTCTGTTTTGTACCATATTTTCCTATATTATCAGTCAGATAAGTTCCCATTCACTCTTCATAATCTTGACACAAAGGGTTAGCCCAGATCAGTCATTTTTTGGACCCCATTGATCCACAAATATTACTCCCCATATTCATATGCTAAATTTAATGACCTATTTATGCATCCAATTGTGACAATGTTAATAGGAACCCTCCTCCAAGAATCAGTTCAGATATTAAAAGGATCCTGCAGTTGTCAAAACAATCCAAGGTAGGTGATTGGTACTTGTACCAAAACCATACCGAGATCAGAATCTCTAGTTGCATGTTGGCTCCATACAAACTCCCAAAATACCTCCCAATGAGGTTATTTGCTTTAGAGTACTACAGGCAGATTATCGGTGCAGATGAAACAAACTTTGTCAATGCCAAGAAGAAGGCCAACTTCAAAATAAAAGACCAACTAGGCCCCTTCATATGTAACTATAGGGAAGCAAGTTGTGAAGCAGATTTGATATTGCAGAGCATGAAATTCTAAAGAAGTTTTGTTTGGAGATATGACCCTTTGGAATTCATTACCAAGAAGAGACAAAAGGTCAAGCTAGGGCCTTTCATCCATTATCCCATACCTGAGATTGAAGCTTATGCCAACCAATCAGAATGGGTGGAAGGGACATTAGTTGATCAGGATAGCACCAGGGTAGATATAGAAAATGCTCTAATAGATCTGGAAAAACAACTTGATGAGGGTTCTTTCCTGTAGGTGCCAGAGGAATCATAGGTGCTAGGGAAATCAAAGGTGCCAAACCAATCAGACAGACTAGAGACAACCATGAGTACCCCTCCAGTTGTACAAACTACTCTAAATGAGGAGGAAAGCCTAAAGAGAAATAGGGAAGGAGCCACTACTTCAGTAAGGCAACTTCACAAGCTTATGCAGAAACAAGCCAAACCAAAAGACAGAGAGTGAATCCTATCTCTGGACAGGAATACACAGAGGAGACAGTAGAGGTCACTAGTACAGAAAGAAATAGGAGTAGGCCTACCACTCCATCTGGAGGCACGCCAGAGCCTTCCACATCACAAACTCAGATGTTGGAAAGGCAGCAAAGTACTCAGGTATCTTCCTTCAGAATACCTGTGGATAAGGACCAAGAAATTAAGGAAATATACAAAGAAATCAAAGCCAGAAATGAAAGGCTTAAGGCCCAAACATATGCCCAATATTTGAAAATGACCCCTACAAAACAGAATAGGCTGATGGCAGCCTTTGATATCAAAGAGGAGAAAATGCATATGATTTTCATCAAGCCAACCACTCAGCAGCCAAGAATAGCATCAGATTTCAAAAAGGTGGATTTTGAAGTACTGGCAAGGGATATTCATCCCATTAGCCAGATTGAACTGCACAAGCAAATAGGGGAGATTATATACTCCACATTAACAGGGAAGGCAATTGTTTCCCACAAATTACAGAACTCCCTAAAAAATATATCAGCACAATTTCAGTTGGGAAAGGCCTCCTCACAGGCCAAGGATAATAGAATCAAGTCCGTAGAGGACTTAGTGATTAAATTGGGACACGATCCCAAAGATGTAAAAGCAACAGAGTAGCTGATTAAAAAGAAAAATGATGACATTGCTGCACACAAGAAGCAACTAAATATACCCCAGCTACATCACCCATAGACAAAGGGAGTCCTAGAAGCACAACAAGGACATGAAGAACTCATGGACTTGGTCTTGAAGCTAAACGATCAACTCAAGGAGACATAGAAGGAGTTGGACACTTTAATTCAGTCGAAGCAAAGTGACTTAGCCACAACTTCTAGAACTGTCATCCCCACAGTATCTATGGAAGTTCCTTCCACACTGGCAGCATCATTGGCACCCACAGCTCCACCTGCCATAGCATTGCCAGTAACAGTTGAAGATTCAGCAACAACATGTACACAGGGAGAGAAAGCAGCAGAATTAGTAAAAGCCATGGAAGAGATGTCTATCCAAGCTACAAAGATGAAGAGACTAAAGGAAAAGGTAGCAAGTTTGGAAACTGATTGTAAACTTGCCCAACTCTAGCAAAAAGAAGAAACACAAAAGGCACTAACAATGGGTGAGAGAATCAAAATCCTGGAGAAGGATTTAACACTACAGAAACCACTAGGACAAACCAAAGAAATGCTCTGGGCCAATATCATTGACTCTGTCAATGATATTTGGCCATCAATTCAAGTTATATTTGAGCAGACAGAATTAGTGAAGATAGCTACTGAAGCTATCCAAAAAGTAAAGGAAGAACTGGGGGATAAACCAGAGGATTCCAATTGACTCATCCACTTCCTAAACAATAAGAATAGATATGAGCTCCATGAGCTTAAAATAGAAAATAGGACTAAGGCCATTCTAGTGATTGGGAAGGTTCTTTCCAAAAGAAACCTTAGGCTTAAATTAGAAGAGAAATGCCATAACATGCAGGTAGCCATTGATAGATTCATCGCTAAGATTCAGATTTTTATGTAGAAGGGTCTTCCCAGTGCTATGGTAATCAATGACAAGCTCATGCCCCTGCTGGACTATGGAGATAGACTAAGAAAATTGGCTAAGGAACAACCAAGTACTTCAGCCATTAAAGCCCTACCAACAGGCAAAGTGTTATATGACACATTGGAGAACTTGTTTTTCCTAGAGCATGAGGTTAAACACTTGTTCCTCACTAAGCAAAATTTTGCAAAATACTCCAAGGCAGATGAAATCTACAGAAGGATGGTAAATGTAAAATTTCCTGATGTAGAATGGTGGGAAAAAATGACAGATTTACTATGATAATTTTACATCAAAAAGTTATTGCACAGTAAATCTGAAGGCAACCAAGTGAAACAGGTAAAAGCAGAGCAGCAGGGTCAAAGAGTAGTAGGGTCAAAGAGTATCAGTTGAAAGATGAAAGCAAAGAAGATTCCAGCATAGAAATGCTACAAATATCAGCCAACTTAAAGGGCTCCAAATTAACTGAAACAGCTAGCAACACCACAATAAAAGGGACAACATGAAGCAGTTCAATATCTGTCTCTATCTTCATGGAAGAAGATATTTTTATTCCCTAGATTAAGTCTCAAGTTGTTTTTAGATATTTTGTAAATATTTTTGTATACTTCACATTTCAAAGTATGTAGGGTGGATTCCAAGACATTTCTATAGACTTTTTCTCTCAAATCAAAGTTCTATTGTATCAATGACTGGATTGGCTTGCTGGATCAAGGAATAAAGATCAAATATTTTATAGGATTCTTCTGTAAAGCAAAATACAAATAAGTATTCTCCTATGTTCAATGTTGTTTTTCCTTATGTTTTTTCCATAATCTTTTGTGTAAATTTCTACAATCTAAATGTATAACAAGGAATGATATTTTAGAAATTGCTTAAATGCACTATGTCTTGACTGTTTTACATTCTGAATGTTTTCTTCTAAACTATCTTAGCTAGGGAAGTCTTAACTACTCCTTAGCTTCCGTAGTTTCTCCTCTGGTCTATAGCAAAGGATTCTTAATTGCCCTTTGTTAATGATCATCCTCTATTCTTCATTCTAATCCCGGTCCAAGGATTCTTAAGTGCCCTTTCACCCTGGTTAGAATTACTTCACCCATTAGGCCTAAAGATTTGCATGTTGCTTTGCTAGCCTGCCCTGTGAACATTCCCTTTAATGTTATGATCCAGTTATGCTATTCATTTGCTGACTCCATGGCCCAATGGCTTGAAGACCTAGATCTATCCATCTGCTCCAAGAATTCCACCACCCAACCTTAAATCCAAAACCAAAACCCCATGAACACTAATAGGCTGAAATCTCATAAAAACCTATAGAGAGAGCCCTCTCTGGGCTTAGGTTGGCTAGAGCCTAAGCCTAAAAGATTGGTTTGTGGTTACCTCGAATGCTTCCTTCTTCTGATAACTTCTAGAGAAAAATATTGAGTGATAACATAGTGGCGACCATACTGGGGACTTAAATCCTCAGTCTTAATAAACCTTTGAGAAAATTTCAAATCTTTATTTCAAGCCTCTTGAAGGGTTTATTAGAAGTTGTTTACAAAATTTCACAAAAAAAAAAAGTAATTAGAAAAGCTTGAAATTTTGGCTTCAAGGAGAACTCACTATACTAGGGCTAATCCAGATCCAAACCCTGCCCCAGTAGTAGATAATCCCAGCCTGATTTCGAGAAGACCCAAAAGCCAAGAAAGTTCAATCAGTCCAACACCTTCAATCAAAGCAAATTCATGCCCTGATGAGTGGTTGTTTTTAGAAGACCTTCCCTTTGATGTGTCATTTGACCTTTCCTTATTTAGAACCAGGTCTAAAAGTGCATTTGATGACATAGTTCTAGATCCAAAGTTTATTACAGACCTCGAAGTCTAAAAGACAAACCAGTCAATTGATGAGTATATTCTAAATTCCCCTCAGTCATCCCTTACTACTGCTAAGATCCCCAAGCTTTCTGAACCAATGTCCACTACTCTTAGTTCACCATTATTCCCTTCAACCTCTGAAGTTCATTCCCCACCTCCATTTATACCTTCACTTCCCTACCAACCTACCATTACCCATCAATCACCTATTACTCCTTGTTCTCCATCGACTAATGTATCATCTCCAAGTACCTCAACCCCACGTCTTAGCCCTTCCCAACTTAGAGCCATGGAAAATAGATATGTTCCTCTTGTGTTACCTGCCTCACTTGGTGCCATGCCACAAGACTACCAAAAAAAATTGTCCAGTTTGATGGCATAGGACCTTATACAGCACAACATCATGTAAACAAAATGACTAATTACTTTGAATTGCATGAAATTGATATTGGAGATGTTCAAATGAGACTTTTTGCTCAGACTCTAGCTGACGATGTTAGGAAATGGTTTAGAGCTTTACCTGCTAATAGCATAGATAGTCTAGATATATTTTACCAGCGATTTTTAAATAGATGGGAAAATAAAAAGAACCCGTTGCAGATCCTTTTAGAGTACGAAAATATTAAAAGAGGACCAAATGAAACAGTCCAAGATTATTGCACCAGATTTAACAACATATACAATGCAATACCAGTTAATCTTAGACCCCCGCCTGACTTAGCATTAATAAAATTTCCTAATGGGTTTGATACTGACATTGCATTCCAACTCAGAGAGAGAGATCCCCCAACTTTAGAAGACATGCAGAGTGAATTAGTGTATAGGCCAATTTGCTAGCAAAAAGAGCTAGGGTTAAGAATGAAAGGAAAGGATCTGTGAAAGATGAAGCCTCACCCTCTGACCTTAAAATAGATGTTCTGGCCAAGAGTATGGAAAAGTTTATGGATAGGATAGATAATATGGAGAGGAAGCCTCAATGGGATAATCAACAAGCACCTCCAATTAGAAACCCAAACTAAATAAAGAATCAGAATCAAAATACTTGAAAGAATGGACCTAATTAGAATAGCAGGCCTCCCTTTCAAGAAAACTATGCTGAAACATCCCATTCAGATGACCCTAAAAAAGACACAGACATTAACTTGATGGGATTGGATGATGAGGAAATTATCTTCTTGACCCAAGATGAGCAGGAACCACATATGTTGCAGCAATTGCAGACCCAATTCGGAGAATCATTTGACTATAAAAAAGGATATGATTCTACCATCTTTGAAGTACACAAACAATATAACTTGAGGAGTAAAAAGAATACTGGTACTCCTGACCAAACCAAGAAAACAATGCCAAATCAACCCAAAAAAATCAAAGCAGCTCCAACTACTAAAACTCTCCAAATCCTCCCTAAACCAAACCATAACCCTCCTGGTCCCACCATTGTAGATATAACCCCTAATCAACCCCATAATGATCAACCATCCACTTCAATCCCCTCCAAGGAAATAGTGGAAAAATATTCAAACACCATATTAGAAAATCCACATAAAAAGTCCCCAAATACAGAAAGAGAATAGCAACCTACTCCAATTCCTGCTATGAAAATTCCAAGCCCTCAAATAGAAAAAGCCCCTTTTCCTTTCAATTTGGGACCAGAGGTAGCTAAACTAAAAAAAAAATAGTTCCCTTAACAGATCTGATTAAAAGTGAAACCTATAAGTCTCAAATAAACCAAACCTTAAACATTGTTGGGAATGAAGATTTTGTCAACTTGTTTGATGATCAGCCAAAACTTATATTTGGCCCTGATGTTAACGGAAAACCACTAGAAGGAGGGATACCACCCTTTTATATTAGCCTTAGCATTCATGATAAAATCTTACACAACGCAATGTTAGATTCTAGGGCCTCACACAATTTAATGCCCAAATAAGTTATGGAAAAATTAAACTTAGACATTACAAGACCTTACAAGGACTTATTTTCATTTGACTCAAGGCAAGTAAAGTGTGTAGAGTTAATCAAAGACCTGTGTGTTTCCTTAGTACAATATCCTACTAAAAACATTCTCATGGATATAGTAGTCGCTGACATCCCACCTAAATATGGCATGCTATTGTCTAGATCATGGGGAGCTAAACTCCAAGGATCTTTACAGCTTGACATGTCATATGCCACAATCGTTGTTTTTGGACAGCCTAAAAAGTTGTACAGAGAGACCCTAATGAAATATGTGGTTAGTAGCCAGGATAGGCCTCAAAACTTTCCTATCTACTCCATGCATTCGAACATTGACTCTTTTATTTTGTATAATGCTGAACAAACACAACAAACTACTTCAAACAATATTATTTCAAAACCAAAAGAAATTGCAGTTACAGCTGAAAATGAAATTGTCCAAACTCAAGATCTTTCTAATAAACAAGATAATCAAAATGCAACAGACAATGAAAATTTTGTTCCCCCTGGCAGTGAAAATTATGAACATGAGATATTATGGCACCATGAATTTGATGGATCAATAAATAAGTTAGGAGCAGGAGCGGGAGTATGGATATACAATCAGGAGAGTGATCACTCAAAGGGCCATGCTTACAGACTAAATTTTAAATGCACAAATAACATGGCTGAGTATGAAGCCCTAATTTTAGGTCTCAAACTAGTTAGGAATTTAGGAGCCAAAACAGTTTCTGTTATGGGACACTCTGAGTTAGTTATAAAACAAATTAATGTTATATATATTACAAGAGATCCTAGATTAAGTTTTTATAGAGGGGAATTTGTAGAAATAATGAATAATTTCCTAGAAACTAAACTTGCAGTCATCCCAAGGAAACATAATATGCAAGCTCATAGTTTAGCTATGTTTACAGCACTTGTAAGTTACCTTTTCAACCTAACCATCAGTACACTGCTGAGGTCAAGCACAGACCTGCTATCCCAGATAACTTGAAAAACTAGCAAGTATTTGCTAATAACAAACAGATAAGCAATTTTTTAACCTTAGAAGAAGAATTTGTAAATAGTAATATAGATACTAACATAACATTAGATCCTAATTTTAAAGATGAGATAGAAATTAATGAATTAGAAGATGAAAAGATAGATAGATTTTATCCCACTAGATTTGCAAAATCAGATGTAGAAAACCTTAAGCAAGTTGAGATTGATGAAACAATTGACGAAGACTCTAAAGTCATTAATCTCAAAGACAACTTTTTGCCGAAAGGATTAACCCCTTTGCAAGACGTGTTTGATTCAAATGATTTCCCTAGAAAACCAAAGATGGAACCCTTAAAATCTGATATAGAGGAGTGTAATATAGGCACTAAGGAAAGTCCAAAATTAATCAAAATTTTGAAGTCATTACCTCCTACCAAAAAAGTGAAATCCCTTGAACTATTAAAATAATTCCAAGATGTCTTTGCTTGGAGTTATGAGGACCTCAAGTCCTATCACACCAACATCATACAACACACCATCCCCATAAAAGAAAACCAGAAACCTTTCAGACAAAAGCTTAGGAGGATTAATCCCATCATATTGCCTCCTATTGAAAAGGAAATCCGAAGGATGTATGAGGCCAAGATAATAGCACCAATCAGATTCTCTGATTGGATTTCAAATTTAGTGCAAACAAGGAAGAAAACTGGTGAGATCAGACTTTGTGTTGATCTTAGAAATCTTAATAAAGTTTCACTCAAATACAATTACCCTCTCCCTAAAATGGATTATATCTTACAAAGGGTAGTTGGATCAACCAAAATCTCATTATTGGATGGGTTTTCTGGTTACAATCAGATTTTAGTTCACCCAAATGATCAGACCAAAACTGCATTTACTACTCCTTGGGGCACATTCATGTATGTGAAATGCCTTTTGGATTAATAAATGCAGGGGCCACTTTCCAAAGAGCCATGGACATAGCTTTTGCCAAGGAAATTCATGACTTCCTAGTAATATATTTAGATGACATCACTGTATTCTCAAAATCTGATAATCAACACTTAGATCATCTAAGGCAGGTTTTCATCAAATGCAGGAAGTATGGAATTTTCTTTAAATCCCAAGAAATGATTATTTGGGTTAGAAGAGGGAAAGTTATTAGGGCATATAATCTCAAAAGATGGTATCCAAATAGATCCTGCAAGAATAGAAGCCATCTTATAGATACAACATCCTAGGAGCAACAAGCCTTTTTAGGGAAAATTAACTTTCTTAGGAGATTTATTTCTAACCTAGCAGAATTAATTAGATCATTGAACAATATGTTGAAAAAAGATTTGACCATAAAATGGACCATGAGGCTAAGAAATCCTTTAAAGACATTAATCTAGCCTTTACTGAAACATCAGTTTTGATCAGTCCAAAATTTGACAAAGAATTAATTTTATTTTCCTTTGCTTCAGAACATACAATTGTTGTAGTTCTACTGTAGAAAAATGATCAGGGTTATGAACAACCTATTGCCTTTTTTAGCAAAGCCCTGAGGGCTTAAAATACAACATAATGGAAAAACAAGCCTTTGCTTTGGTCAAAGCTATCAAAGATTTCAGAGTTTACATTTTATATTCTCATATAGTAGCCTATGTCCCTAATTCAGTAGTCAATGACATCCTAACTCGGGAAGGTCCAGATGGAAAGAGAGGGAAATGGATCGCTACTATTTTGGAATATTACCTAGAAATCAAACCAACAAAGTCAATCAAAGGCAAAGGTTTAGCCAAGCTCATGGCTGAATCGGACTGTCAGACCTTAGCTATAAATTTTATTGTAGAAATGGATAATGAAGAGGAGATGGCGACTCCACCAATCAACCAGACCTTTATTGAATGACCATGGTATGTTGATATCATATATGTTTTACTAAATCTACAAGCTCCTCCTGAATTATCCAGGACAAAAGCAGATTTTTAAAAATGAAATCCTTAAAATTTTCCATAGTAGATAATGCTTTGTTTTGGAGGAATCATGAAGGTATTCTTCTCAACTTTGTATTGAAAGAAGAATCTGACAAAGTGTTACAAGAGTTTCATGCAGGTGACTGTGGAGGACATATTTACTGGAAAACCACTGCTGAAAAAATTCTTAGAGTCGGTTTCTATTGGCCTACTTTGTTTTCTAATGTAAATAAATATGTAACTCCCTATCATAAATGTCAAATTTTTGAAGGAAAGAAAAAGCTTCTACCCCTACCCCTAAAACTAATCTCTGCTAAAGCACCTTTTCAATAATGGGGTATAGACTTCATTGGTGAAATCCACCCACCTTCCTCTGCCCAACACAGATGGATCCTCACTGCTATAGACTATTTCACAAAATGGACAAAATCCATACCATCAAGACAAGCCACTAACACTGTTATAATAACCTTCCTTGAGGCCAACATCCTATCTAGATTTTGGTGCCCAACCAAAATCATCATTGATAATGTAGCAGCTTTCAAATCCAGAAAAAATGATATATTTATGTAGTAAGTATCATATAACCCTGGGCCATTCCACATCTTATTACCCTCAAGGAAATGGACTAGTAGAATCCTCGAACAAAATTCTGGTAAATATCATCAAAAAATTGTTAGAGGATAACAAGAAAACATGGAACAAAAAGCTAGTAAATGCCTTATGGGCAGACAGGTTAACCATAAAGAAATCAATTGGTACTTCTCCCTATCAATTAGTTTATGGAATGGAAGTTGTTTTCCCATATTCCTTGGGAACACCAGTAATAAAGTTGCTCCAAGAGTTGCAGGTTGAACCAAATGACATCCAAAGAAGAATCAATCAAACAATTCACTTGCAGCAAACCAGGGAAGAAGTGTACATTAGATCTCAGGTTGTGCAAGAAAGGATCAAGAGGACTTTTGATAAAAGGACTAAGGCTAAAGATTTTTACCTAGGGGACAAAGTTCTAAAATGGGATTCAAGGAGAGAAGATAAAGGTAAACATGGGAAATTTGATTTCCTATGGAAAGGCCCATATATCATTTATGCTTTCAGAGGTAATAATGCTTTCTTCCTCAAAGAAATGGATGGCACAGAAGCAGAAGGAGGACCAGTGAATGGTCAAATGATCAAACACTATATTGAACCTAGTTACTAACTTCACTTATCATTTGTACATACTTTACTTTCAAAAGTCTAGAGTTGATTGGATGGTGATTTTTGAAGTTGAAGCCCAGAGAGAAGGCCCTAAGCTTTAAAAGTTGTATTGTCATAAATAGTAATAATGTAGAAGCATAAATGGGAAGGTTGTAGGGTAATATCACAGCAATTCAGAAGGCCATTGATCTACAAAGTTCTTGACATTGCCATCCCCAAGTGGAGCCACTATTAGGTTCCTATACCAATAGGAGTCATAATTTTGAATGATTGAGACTAAACCTTGTAATGTGTACATACCTTTGCTTTCTGCAAATGTTTTCCATATTCAAAAAAATACAAAAAATGCAAAAAGGGTATGTCCTAAAAGAATAATCAAAAAACAAAAAGAGTCAAAAAAGATGAAAATATGAACCCCAAGAAAAGGAAAAAGACCATGAAAGTGAGCAAGCCAAAATGCCACTACTATTTACTTTTTGTGTATAATAATTGATTGTGTGCAGTTTGTAATCCATGATAGTCAAAATGTTTAAACTTGACTATTTCATGTTTTCAATTTCATGTCTATAGATAGAGAATAAAAATATGGCCAAACAGTGTAACCTTGGCAGATAATTAGATAGGTAGAGTAAATAAAAGGAGCTCAACTATTTAATGAGCCCTTGGATGTAATAAGGTTAGATTTAGTTAGTTTACTATTGTAAAGAGAAAGAAAAATATTTGATAAGGGTTTGCTAGCTCAAATGCACCCTAATAAAGAGAAGTAAAAATGGTAGGATGAGTCGATGGGTAAGTACAAGAAAGGTTGCATAAGTATGATGATTGGTTAGACAAAGAGCATATTTATCATTCTCGTCATAAAAGTTCCAGATATGAATAAATAATAAACCAGGCAAATGATTTACAAAGTCAATTAATTAACTTCCCCATCCATTTTCCCCCTTTACTTTACTAATTTCCCATAAATAAAGTTCAAAGTACTTAAAACCTTTAAGTCAAAGAGGCTCAGAGCATTTCTTTGACGTTTGGAGGGACTGGACACCCGGCTCAATGATTTATGGATATCAAGTACTAAATTACCCTCATAAAAATTCATCCCCCCTCATTTCCCTAATAAAACCCCTTTTCCTAAAGTTAAAACACTATTTGCCTAGGGAAAATAATCACCCCCATGAAAAACCTCTTTTTCCCAAAAAACCAACAAAAAACACATTACCCTAAATATTAATGTTAAATATGTGAAAACATCAAATTCACAAAAAGAGCATTTACTTATTTATTTTTTCCTTTTCCGCGCATCTTTCATATTAATTACTAATTTTATTATATTAAATCTCGATGAAAAACCAATTTCCCCGTATATATATAACTCCTACATATTAATTAATACTACCCCTTAGTTTAAATATAATCTATTATTCTCACCTAAAACCCCGACCAAAATCTCTAATTGGTCGATCTGCTATCAAAATGAATAAAGCACCATTTAAACCCTTCGTTAATCACCCTGATGGCCTAATCATTCTTTGAGCCATCATTAACCCCGATACTGCCGCACTTAACCACCCGCCAAGCCCCCCACTAGCCTCCGTGCAATTTCCCCACCCGATCACCGTGCAATCACTTCCCTCCACATTTGATGGCCCTTATCCATATCGAGCCAACCCATCTGTTGAATGATACCCACCCGATAAAGTGGTTTGTCCACCAGCCCCCCACGCTACGTGTCAACCGAAGAGTGGAATTGGGTGACCCCTCCTAAATACCACCAAGCTCCCAAAAACGGTGCGATAGAAACAGTTTACCACCTACGCGCTACACGACAAATTGACCATTGTTCAACCCATACCCGTCAAGATTGACTTTTGCACATAAAGCCAAAAAAGCCCCAAATCATTTGTTTTCATTGGAATTTCAACTGTAAACCTCTAAAACGCATGCACGCACCTACAAACGTTGAAGCCCTCAAACCACGTCCAATTGCACTCCAAAGACGCCACAGAGCACCCAGTTAGCTTTCCAGCCTACACAAAGCCCTTTCAACCATTTGCAGTTGCCAGCCACCCTGTTTAAAGCCAGTTTACCTCAATTCCAAGTATTTAAGCCGCAATTCATCGAAAAATCCTATCAATTTCAAAACCAGTTACTGAGTATTCTTAGTTAAGATAAACATTAATTGAAGAAACTCAAAGAACTCAAGCCTACTATGTGTTGAACCACCATTGCCCTAAAAACACTGCAAATTACCTCCCCCATTCTCAAATCCACAAAGAACTGAGAATGGCCGCCCCAATTGCCATGGATGTAAGACCTGTCACCACTCCCCATCTAGACATGGACCACCTTCCCTTAGCTGATAAGGATTTCTAGATAAAGGAACCTCTATCCTAGAATCCCTGCTAAAAGTACATTGTCAAAGTAGGGATAGATACTTAAACCATGCTGATGAAATTGGTCTTTGGGAGTCCAATTTACCCAAGTACCAGTTGCCAGAAATCCACATTTTCCCATAAATTGTCCACTACTATCATGCCCAATATATTCCTAGTCAAAGAGCAGCCATATCCCCAAGCCAAACCATACTTTTTCACGATCTTTGTTGAGTATATAAATGAAATGCTACAACTCCAACCAGGGAAAATCCTAACTCCTCTTTCAATTGGAAGCTTATTAGACCAGTTCCCCAAACTTACCACTGCAAAATTCGTTGAGATGTTCCAAACTTTCATCAGAGAAGAAAGACATATCCCAAAGGATCCTCCTCCATATGTAATTGCCATTTTTTCCCCATTAGGTCAGGATATTGTAGCCATGATATCTAGTGTCCTAGGTTATACCACCAGTGAATATATTGATGAAATTATCCTAGATTTCATGTCCATCTACACTCCAGGGCAGCCTCCTACTGTCATCTATGACTATGCCAAATTTATAGTTGATAGGATGCTTGACCAGTTTCTTAGAATGAGCAATGAGAGAGTCTTCAAATATTCTTCTGTTTTGTACCATCTTTTCCTGTATTATCAGTCATATAAGTTCCCATTCACTCTTCAGAAGCTTGACACAAAGGGTTAGCCCAGATTAGTCATTTTTTGGACCCCGTTGATCTACAAATATTACTCCCCATATTCATATGTTGACTTTATTGACCTATTTGTGCATCTAATTGTGACAATGTTGATAGGAAGCCCTCCTCCAAGAATCAGTTCAGATATGAAAAGGATCCTGCAATTGTCAAAACAGCCCAAGGTAGGTGATTGGTACTTGTACCAAAACAAGACCAAGATCAGAATCTATGGTTGCATGTTGGCTCCATACAAACTCCCAAAATACCCCTTTATGAGGTTATTTGCTTTAAATTACTACAGGCAGATTACCAGTGTAGATGAAAGAAACTTTGTCAATACCAAGAAGAAGGCCAACATCAAAATAAAATACCAACTGGGCCTCTTGATATGTAACTCTAGGGAAGCATGCTGTGAAGTAGACTTGATATTGCAAAGCATGAAATTCCAAAGAAGTTTTGTTTGGAGATATGACCCTTTGGAATTCATTACCAAGAAGAGACAAAAGGTCAAGCTAGGGCCTTTCATCCACCATCCCATACCTAAGATTGAAGCTTATGCCAACCAATCAGAATGGGTGGAAGGGACATTAGTTGATTAGGACAGCACCATGGTAGATATAGAAAATGCTCTAATAGATCTAGAAAAACAACTTGATGAGGGTTCTTTCCTGTAGGTGCCAGAGGAATCAGAGGTGCCAAGGAAATCAAAGGTGCTAGACCAATCAGACAGACCAGAGACAACCATGAGTACCCCTCCAATTGTACAGACTCCTCTAAATGAGGAGAAAATCCTAAAGAGAAATAGGGGAGGGGCCACTACTTCAGCAAGGGCAACTTCACAAGCTTATGCAGAAACAAGCTAAACCAAAAGACAAAGAGTGAATCCTGTCTCTGAATAGGAATACACAGAGGAAACAACAGAGGTCACTAGTACATAAGGAAATAGGAGCAGGCCTGCCACTCCATCTGGAGGCATGCCAGAGCCTTCCACATCACAAACTCTGATGTTGGAAAGGTAGCAAAGTATTGAGGTATCTTCCTTCAGAATACCTGTAGATAAGGACCAAGATATTAAGTAAAGATACAAATAAATGAAATCCAGAAATGAAAGTCTTAAGGCCCAAACATATGCCCAATATTTGAAAATGACCCCTACAAATCAGAATAGGCTGATGTCAGCCTTTGATATCAAAGAGGAGAAAATGCAGATGACTTCCATCAAGCCAACCACTCAGCAACCAAGAACAGCATCAGATTTCAAAAAGGTGGATTTTGAAGTACTGGCAAGGGATATTCATCCCATTGACCAGATTAAACTGCACAAGGAAACAGGGGAGATTATATACTCCACATTAACAGGGAAGGAAATTGTTTCCCACCAATTACAGAACTCCCTAAACAATATATCAGCACAATTTCAGTTGGAGAAGGCCTCCTCACAGGCAAAGGATAATAGAATCAAGTCCTTAGAGGACTTAGTGATTGAATTTGGACATGATCCCAAAGATGTAAAAGCAACAGATCAGCTGATTAAAAAGAAAAATGATGACATTGTTGCACTCAAGAAGCAGCTAAAGATACCCCAGCTACATCACCCACAGACAAGGGAAGTCCTAGAAGCACAGCAAGGACATGAAGAGCTCATGGACTTGGTCCTAAACTAAATGATCAACTCAAGGAGACAGAGAAGAAGTTGGACACTTTAATTCAGTCGAAGCAAAGTGACTTGGCAACAACTTCTAGAACTGTCATCCCCATGGTATCTACGACAGTTCCTTCCACACTGGCAGCATCATTGGCACCCACAACTCCACCTGCCAAAGCAATGCCAGTAACAGCAAAATCTTCAACAGCAACAGGTACACAGGGAGAGAAAGCAGCAGAATTAGTAAAAGCCATGGAAGAGATGTCTATCCAGGCTATAGAAATGAAGAGACTAAAGGAAAAGGTAGCAAGTCTGGAAACTGATTGTAAACTTGCCCAACTCTAGCAAAAAGAAGAAACACAAAAGGCACTAAGAATGGGTGAGAGAATCAAAATCCTGGAGAAGGATTTAACACTACAGAAACCACTAGGACAAACCAAAGAAATGCTCTGGGCCAATATCATTGACTCTGTCAATGATATTTGGCCATCAATTCAACTTATATTTGAGCAGATAGAATTAGTGAAGATAGTTACTAAAGCTATCAAAAAAGTAAGGGAAGAACTGGGGGATAAACCAGAGGATGCCAATCGACTCATCCACTTCCTAAACAACAAGAATAGATATGAGCTCCATGAGCTTAACATAGAAGATAGGACTGAGGCCATTCTGGAGATTAGGAAGGTTCTTTCCAAAAGAAACCTTATGCTTAAATTAGAAGAGAAATGCCATAAAATGCAAGTAGCCATTGATAGATTCATGGCTAAGTTTTAGATTTTGAGGGAGTAGGGTCTTCCCAGTCCTATGGTCATCAATGACAAGCTCATGCCCCAGCTGGACTATGGAGATAGACTAAGAAAATTGGCTAAGGAACAAGCAAGTACTTTAGCCATTAAAGCCCTGCCAACAGGAAAAGTGTTATATGACACATTGGAGAACTTGTTTTTCCTAAATCATGAGGTGAAACACTTGTTCCTCACTAAGCCAAATTTTGCAAAATACACAGAGGCGGATGAAATCTACAGAAGGATGGTAAATGTAAAATTTCCTGATGCAAAATGGTGGGAAAAAATGACAGATTTTCTATGATAATTTTACTTCAGAAAGTTACTGCCCAGTAAATCTTAAGGCAGCCAGGTGAAACAGGTAAAAGCAGAGCAACAAGGTCAAAGAGTATCAGTTGAAAGATGAAAGTAAAGAAGATTCTAGGGTAGAAATGCTACAAATATCAGCGAGCTTAAAGGGCTCCAACTTAACTAAAACAACCAGCAACACTACAATAAAAGGGACAGCATGAAGCAATTCAACATCTGACTCTATCTTCATGGAAGAAGATATTTTTATTCCCTAGATTAAGTCTCAAGTTGTTTTGAGATATTTTGTAAATATTTTTGTATAAATACTTCACATTTCGAAGTATGTAGGGTGGATTCCAAGAAATTTCTATAGACTTTTTCTCTCAAATCAAAGTTCTATTGTATTATTGACTGGATTGGCTTGCTGGATCAAGGAATAAAGATCAGATATTTTACAGGATTCTTGTGTAAATTGAAATACAAATAAGTATTCTCCTATGTTCAATGTTGTTTTTCCTTATGTTTTTTCAATAATCTTTTGTGTAAATTTCTACAATCTAAATGTATAACAAGGAATGATATTTCAAAAATTGCTTAAATGCACTCTGTCTTGATTGTTTTACATTCTGAATGTTTTCTCCTAAACTATCTTAGCTAGGGAATTCATAATTGCTCCTTAGCTTCCATAGTTTCTCCTCTGGTTTATAGCAATGGATTCTTAATTGCCCTTTGTTATTGATCATCCTCTGTTCTTCTTTCTGATCCCGATCCAAGGATTCTTAAGTGCCCTTTCACCTTGGTTAGAATTACTTCACCCATTAGGCCTAAAGATTTGCATGTTGCTTTGCTTGCCTGCCCTATGAACATTCCATTTAATGATATAATCCAATTATGTTATCCATTTGCTGAATCCATAGCACAATGTCTTGAAGCCCTAGCTCTATCCATCTGCTCCAAGAATTCCACTACCCAACCTTAAATCCAAAACCAAAACCCCATGAACACTAAGAACTAGCCTGAAATCTCATAAAAACAAAGCTAAATTATATAGAGAGAGCCCTCTCTGGACTTAGGTTGGCTAGATCCTAAGCCTAAAATTTTGGTTTGTGGTTACCTCGGATGCTTCCTTCTTCTAATAACTTCTAAGGATATTTCTAAGTGATAACAGAACCTCCTTTCCCTTTTTTCTATTGAGAGGAAGTCATCATGGCTTAACCATTGAGTCCATCTCACAGTTGCCCTTCATTGATTCATACTGAAGGGTCCTCCCAAGGAGTTCATCCAAAGTTTCCTCAATCACTTGAAGATCAAGGTTTTGAACTTGTGGTTGTTCTAAGTATCCAACCCTTGTCTTCTCTTCCACCTCCATCGGATTCCTGGTCACCTCAAGAATCTCATCTTGAGACCCTAGACAATCCTATACGGACACCCAAGAGTCCACAGAGCCCTAAGAGTCCACAAAGGCTTGTTATTCATTCGTCAAATCCATTATTTGATTCTATTGTGATATATCCTTAGATTCCTTATAATCCTTACGATCAGCCTGATATTCCTTTGGAGTTATCTCCTCGCACATCTCGAATTCCTTGTCAATAGTTGTTTCCATTTATGGAGTTAGCAGGTGAAATCCCAACCTCTTCTCCGGGTCATTCAGAATTTTCCTCTACTCATACTCCTCATGTCAATGATGAACAAGGGTATGAATTTCCTCCAAAAGATTTTCCATTTATATGAAGAATACCATCTCACACACTCCCATAGACCAGTAGACCCATGCTTCCACCTGGTTATACAACCCTAGCCTAGTTAATTTCAGGATCTCCTAGTGCTCGATCTTTATATCAGAATCTCATTTAGTCTTCCAATTCCATGCCTACTTCTCGTTCGTTCATTCAAAATGCGACCTCTCAAACTTTTGTACAGACTATTGTTACGTCAGTTCCTGTTCAACCTATGATTCCATCCCAACCTGTATCGTAGTTTCAACAGACCCTTCCGGTACAACCAATTGTTCCAGGTCATGTTTCATTTAGTTCTTCCACCCCTTCGTCAAGTGGATAGAATGTACCATTGCCTGGGGGGGTGGAATCCGAATATTCCTCTTGTGTTAGGTGAAACCAATGTGACGGGATTATAAACTCACACAATTGGAGTTAATCAACCTTATTTTGGCAGTATTCCTAACCCTGTTGATCCATCTGGGTCTAGTAATATCCAGTACCAGCAACATTATATGGTTCATATTCCACTCCAGCAAGTTTATGTCCCATATGGTTCGCAAGCCTTGGTCAATCCACCTTACACTCCACAAGAAGGAGATTATGTCCAGCCTGGTCAATCCACTATCCCTGGTGGATATGGTCAAATTTAATATGGAAATTACCAATACCCTCAAGGTATATCCCAAGGAACTGTCCAACAACCCTTGTAGCAATAACGGCAACCTTTGCAGCAGCAAGGGAAAATGTTGTAGCAGCAAGGACAACTGTTATAGCAGCAGGGGCAACCTTTGCAGCAGTCTCAGTAGCCTTTGCAACAACAAACTCAGTTTGTTTAGTAGCCTACCCAACCTTTGTGCTCACAAGTCCAACCTTTGCAGCAACAAGGTCAACCTTTACAATAGCAAAGCCAACCTTTGCAGCAGTAAGGTAAACCTCTGCTACATAAAGCTTCATATGTGTATCAAAAATTTCAGCCCTTGCAAGCATAAGGTCAGCCCCTGTAGCAGCAGGGCCAATCTCTTCAGGTTCAGGGTCAACAGGTTCAACAACCTTACAAGTCGTATGTTGTGTATAATGCTTATCAATAACCTATGGTAGGTCAATATCAAACCTATAAGGGACAACATCCAGCTTATGGTCAAGGTAACCCTCAGTGGGTGCAAAATCAAGTCCCGTATGGACAAAATCCGCCACTATGGGGGAAAAATACTTACCAACAAGGTTGGAACCCGCAATTTGGGTCTCCTCAAAGGCCCTGTATGTCGTTCAGTATGAAATTTCCTTTATTGGCTACGTTGGAGTTGTATGATGTCTCACGGCTCACAAATGATCCTATTTTTCATTTACCTTACTGGCCTCTGGTTCCAACTAAAATTCCAAGCAACTGCCCTAAATTCGAAGGAAAATATAAAGAGGACCCGAAGCCCATGTGATGACATATCACTTATGGTGCTCTTCAAATTCATATGTTGATGATTCTATGTGTCTTTGCCTCTTTCAGAGAACCTTAACAGGTGTTGTCGTAAAATGGTATATTAAGTTACCTCGAGCTACCTATGTTGACTTTAACTCTCTAGCTATGGCCTTCCTCACTCACTTCCAATTGCTGGTTCGGCATGAAATTGGAAATCTTTTTCTCACATCCCTTAAGCAAGATACCACAACCCACATTTATGATCATATCCATGAATGGAGATTTCAGTGTCGCCTCATCAAATTCGAGATTGCTGATGAGTTGCTAACTGAATGGTTCACAAAATCGTTCGCTAACGATTTATAAGGATATATCTATCGGTGGATGTGTTACTGAAGGTATTAGTGTCAGTATTTTCAGCCTTCCTCCAGTGATCAAATATGCTCTTACAAAGTGGTTTCAGAGTGTTAAGGTCAAATTTTGTCTTTTCAAAGAGTTTTCAAGCAAAATTTGGTCACTAGGCACTAGGTCTAGGGTTTGTTTTCACTCCTTCTAAAGTTGCCCAAATGTCAGTCTATGTCATCATTCAGCTGAGTATATCATCATTCATAGGGTTTTCATTATCATGTCAGTGTCTAATGAGTCATTTTACATCTTGTTCATGCTTCAGTTGTGCCTTGGCAAGTTCATTTCCCTCTCCTAGGGTTTTGAAGCCAATTTCTCTTGGACGGACAAATCATCAGTAAAACTTGTATCCAGATGTTCATACACCCTCCCCTATCCTTAAAGTATCTTATCAAACACTTCCCATCACTTAGATCCGCCAAATTCCTAATTTTTCCACAAACCCTAGTTTCTAGCTACAACCTGGCAATTTTCTAGGTTGGGCCTGTGTTTTGCCCTTTTGGACCCTTTCCCCTCACTCAATCTCTACGATTCCACTTTTCCCTACTTCCTAACATCCCTCCCCACTCCCAAAAATTTCCCCAAG
>APFE031443119.1:43297-127984 GCA_000404065.3 Pinus taeda
ATCACACTTTCGATTTGTCAAACTTCTTCCCACCATGGGAAGAACTGGACTCGGAAAGAGAAACTTTCTCCTTCCCCTTCTTCACTTTACTCGCTAAGGCACAGTTTTCTTCATTGTCCATGGATGAAGAACCATCTTTGGTGCTTATTCTTATCTCCTCCTGCATCAAATCCAACCAAAGTCGTTCCCAATCTGGTAATTTCTTTCTTCCATTAACTGAGTCCCGGTAGCTATGCCAGCTCTTAGGAAGATCAAGGAGTGCAAGACTCATCATGTCATCATCAGTTGTCACGGTCCCTACACTTCCAAGCTCATCCCCGCATGAGGTGAGCTTGTTCAGATACGTAGATATTGTGTCATCCTTTTCACACTTGATATTTCGAAGTTTGTCCTTCAGTGCCAACTTCCTCTGATCACTGCTATTTCGATAAAGATCTTTCATTGTTTTCCACATCGAAAACGGAGTCTCCTTCCCCTGGAGGCTCGAGAAAATGTGATCTTAAACTCCCTCCAGAAGGATTCTCTTTGCTCTAGCCACACACTTCTTCCATTCCGCCAGTTGAGTAGCATCAGTCGGCTTCAGGACTTCTTGATCAATGAAGTCCTTAAGGCCATTATCTTCTAATACTGCTTCCATGCGATCATTCCAGGCTATATAATTCGAACTGCCATCAAGGGCATATTCGAGTCCCTAACCATAGAATGCCATCGGTGAAATAGATGTGATAAGAAATCAATTCAATATTCAGAAACCACAAACTTCAACTTCTCCCTTATTGTATATTGTTCTTCCTTGATCACTTGTGCTCTGATACCATGTCGAATTTTTCTACAAATCAGCTAGCTCTGATACCATGTAGAATTTTCTCTACAAATCAGCTAGCTCACTCACTGATATCATGTAGAAATTTCACCTACATATCAAACTGATATATGCAATGCACTAAAGCATAATACTAGATCTACATATACCATAAACTTTGTGGAAGCTTAATCAACCATGAGCAACGTCAAGCATGAACACATATAACTGATAAGAAGGAATCAATCACACATAACACAAAATATATCACTGGGGAAAGCACCAACATAAAACCTCAACACTGTATTATCAACCAAGTGGGAATCCTCAACAACATCCAAAAAGAATAAGCTCAAAAGCTATCCTGCTCTCTCTGTACTCTGATAATCAAGCTCATGGACTACTTAGGCCTGAATATATAGGCTACACAAGTCCTCCAAGCTCCTATTTCCTTACGCAGTTTTGATTGGGGTCCATGTCATAACATGTGTGAATTGGCCACATCATACCTGTTGTAACCTCAGGTCCAACTACGCAATCCATAAGGAATAATATTCCTTCTGCATGCAAGGAATATTCACAAGGAATATCCTAGCAACTAATAGTACATTGTCCCTCCATCTTATCTCAACTGGATCTCTGTCTGAACTGACATGCATGAGTTATCCATGAGTGAATCTTCAGTTATCTGAAAATACCAGTTGTTACATGCATGCAAGCATTAACAAACTGAATCTCATTAATTTAACAACTTGTGAAATTAATCTAACTAGATTTGACTCAATTAACTGAGCCAACTAATTACAACTCAATATTAGAACTCATCCTTATCTCTTTAACTGATGGATAAATTCCTCAATTAATAGATAAATTGTTGCATGTTCTCACATAGACTTCAAGTTTGTTTTTCCTTAACTAATTAACTCAAGCTGAATTAATTAATTAATTTACAAACTGTTGTTAATATTAAATTTGAATTTTACTTCCTATTTTAGTCCAGGAACTGACTAAAAATAGGAATCCATCATGAACTGCTAAAAATAGAACTTCTATTTTTAGCACTTCCATTTTTTCATTCCATGTTGCTCAATCCAGCACTGGTACCCAAACTGCTATTTTTAGCATTTCTATTTTTAACAATTTCTTGTTCCCATTTTCAACAACCACCCCCTCAAATATTGTTGGAAAAGACCTACAATGGATCCAAGAACCTAGCCCACAACCTAGCTTGAACTCCTACTACAAATTCATTGAAGGAAGAAGGATTGTCCCTGGAAAATTTTCAATCCCACTCCTTTATGAGCTAGAGATAGAGAGAGGTAGAACCCACAGGTGAATGCAAATTGCTAAATTTAAGAAGGTAGAGGATGTAGGCATCATGGAAGAAAATGTCATTTAAATGAGAAAAGAATTAAATGAATTGAGAATGAGAGAGCCTATAATGAAGGAGAAAGTACAAGAAGAAAACATGAGGTTGAGAGAGAGGTTGCGGGAGAAAGAAACATAAAATTCCGCCATGGCAAGTCTCTCCATGGAAGCACTGCAGTGCAGACAACCATCAAAGTCTTATGCCCTCTTTATCAAAGAACAGTGGCTGCAGTTCCAAATCAAAACTCTGGCACATTATGGATCTCTGTTTTTTTAGGACTACAGGCAGTTCATTGAATTTTGCAGCCAAACTAACATGGAAGATGGAGACAAGTTGGTTGAATTTTACATGCACAACCTCACTTTGACAAATATGAATTTTTGGGATCCCAATTTAAGATTGGGAGATATATAGTTGATATCTTTCGCACTCTAGATGACTCATGAGGAGACAAGAGATGAGGAAGTGAAAAGGGTAATGGTAAAGGAGGAAAATAATCCATTGTATATCATGGCAAAGCTAGTGAGCCCAAAGGCTGCCATTAGCGATCATGGGCTCATCTCCAACGATGTTGCTCTAGCACCCGAATACATTTCTACCCAATAGAAAGCCATTCTACACTTTGAAGACACATTCAGGATGTTAGGAACAAAAAGTATGCAATCTTGCCAGAGGAGATGGCATGCCTTACCCCATAGTCTACATAGCAGAGAATATCACTCTCCTAAAAGGCTAAGGAATGCCTTGGAGAGAACACCATTGTACAAGAGGATCATGTAGAGGGTGAAAATCAGGTGGATAGGACTCAAGATCAGTACACCCTTGCTGCTAGGCTTACAAGAAGGAATAGATGAAGCAGGACAGCAGCGGGAGTGGAGATAGACAGAGAGGAATGTAGGTTTTTACCCCCAAGAGTGTAACAACTGTGAAATTAAAATATGCAACTAATTAGATCAATTATGCGATTTACAATAAAAACACCTCTATTCAACTAATTAGCATAGAATTTTTGACAAATAGGAGCAAAGACAACTTACCTATAGCGATGTTATTCCTTACTTGTAATTTCAGAGTTGAATGTTATTTGAATCTCGCTAACTGCAACAAAGTTTTGGGTACGACTTTCCACCCAACCATAGGCTTGGCTACACATAATCTTTCTACAGCTGGCCACTCTCGAGCCCTCAATCAATGTACCACTGTCAAGGAATCCTTTATCTCACGACATTTTTCTCCCTAAAGAATGGGGGAAGGAATGATGGAATGATCTCTCATCTTCCTCATCATCTATTAAATAGACCAAACATTGGAAAGGGAACCACATGCACACATTCCATGTGTCAACATGCAATTTTTTTTTTTTTTACTACTTAAATTAAATTTTCTATTAATTTATTTATTTCTTATTTTATTCCTTTTTATTTTTTGATAACTTTACTTATTTTTACTATTTTTATAGTTTTCTTAGTTAACTCCTTCCTATTTTATGTTACTTTCTGTTAACTTTACTTATTGTTATTATTTTATAGTTTACTTTTATATATACTTATTTAGAGCTCCAGTATTGTTATTTACTATTTTATTTATTTGCTATTATTATATCTCTTAATTATTTATTATCTATTTACTATTATTATCTTTTTTATTATATTTATTTGCTCTATATATATTTAATTGTTATTTATTATTATTATTATTACTAAAATGGGACATTACAATATACTCCCCCTCTTTAAGGAACTTCGTCTCGAAGTTAAAGTGAATCATTTAACATTTTATTTATTTAGTTATTTATTATTTCATGTTTGCTCTACACCCTCTGCTGAACTAGTATAACCAACAGGCATCGAAAGTTTTCACAACACTCGAGAAATTTCAAGGAATCTCTATCCTTTTTCCCACTTTCCGAATTAGACATAAGCCTCATCGGTCTGTATCCTAGCCTAAGGCTCGCGCCTGACTCAGACCTCATCTGCCCCAAGGCTGGCATCGAGTCCCAATACTCAATGACTCTAGGCATCTCGCAAGGCTGGCCCGCTCCCTCCACACCTACTAAGGTGCACAACCCCAGGCATCGAAGTCCTTACACCCCCACTAGACTTTGGCATCCGAATCCAATACCAGGCACCTAGCCTACAATATTAGACACTTGGCCTCCTCAAGAGTTATACAAGACAAAGGAACCACTGACATATTTAGTGTTGATTGAGTTTGTCCCCGGCCCATATGGTGTTACATATTATTCTCCCTTGCAGATATGGGCTCACACAAGATCATAAAATAAACAAACCCTCTCGGCCGATTCGTGGATTTCCTGTCAAACACCACATCTCAAAATGCAACCAATGCATTAGTTATAGAAAATAATCCACATGCCAACTCTTACATGTCATCATTATAACCTAACATCATTATTAATAGCCACATTTTGAATAGTAAAGAACTGCATGCTCATGAATGTCATAAAATCTACATGTAATTACCACATGCTTCACATCATAACATCCTCATAAGTTGTAAGATTGACATATCAACATCAAAGACATATCATCACATAATAAATGAACCACATGTCAATATGCCTCATATCATAACACCATAATCCCTATGCACACCATATTAATCACGAGCATACAACATCATTATCATAACAACTAAATAAATAAAAACCATATGTGCACCATTATCCTCATACCATCATATCATGAAACCTCATTCCAACATCATGAATATGAAAATCATCTCAATAAACATAAAATACAGAACAATAATACAATATAATCATTCATATCATGAATCAATTCCATTTCCTTATATAAACAATGAATACCAACTATGAAATACGATTATTCAACGTCTCCCTAGGATATGGTTATCTCACCAATCTTATTAGTGCCATGTTTTCATCAAGATATTGATTACTTTTTTATAATCATTTCCACTTTTTCCAACTACTAAGTTGACCATTTACACCATAGGTATACTCATTTTAAGTACATCATTAAATTTTAAATGAGCCTCATCATCTGAAGCCATAATCTCTCATCATGTATTATTCCTTCCTCAAGGAAATTCTAGTGAAATTCATTGTTAAGATATTACTGGTTGTACAATCATTCTTTAAATCATCAATATGAAATTATAATTCCATGGTCACTATACATATTCTGCTTATCCAATGGCACACATACACTTGGTCAACCTTGTTTAAGTCTTTTTTCATGCTTATTCCACCTACGACTAAAGTTGTTCTAAGTTTTTCTTATGATTATTATGCATCAACTTATGAAAAAACTAAATAAAAATTAACTTGTGCGAAAATGAGCATCTGACATCGACATTTTCAATGTGGTCTGACCGTACTAACGGCTACTTTCTCGACTCTAGTCACTTCATTCAAGGTCTCTATTAATTCTCTCCTCAACCTTGTCATTGCAATGTTTCGGGTACACTTACTCCATTTCCAACATGAGTTCAATGTGAAATGCGTTTAACTCTCCCCAAATTCCAAATTCATGTTAGATATTTTGGAAATTATTAATTTTTTTTTTTTAATTTAAAATTTTAATATGTTTTATATTTATTTAGTTTTGTAATTTAAATTTTTGTATCTTTAAAGTTTTATTTAAAAATTTATATTAAAATTCAAATTTTCTAAAATGATATAATTATAAAATTGTCATATATACTGTCAAATAACATATGACATCATATAAAATAACAAATTACATCATATAAAAAATAAACTATCAAATAATAAATAATATATTTCATTTTGAGAAATATAAAAATTATTAAAAAATGCTATAGTTAGCTAAATTATTATTTTACAATATTTAGATTACATAACTTTTAATCTATTGGTTCTTGAAATACCCATTTTTCACCAAGAAAGATTTTAATCATATTTATTTTCAAAGTCTTTGATATAATGGTTAGTTAAATTATAATTTTATATTGTTTAAATGACATTTTTAATGAGTTTTGCCAGATACTTTATTCATTTTGAAATGTCATAAGGTAATTAATGCAAATGTAAATCTTTTATATTTTTTACAATACATTGGAATCTAGCTATGTGAGCCATGGTCAAATTGTCACTAGCTAATTTTGTCTAAAATCAAATTAAAATTAATTGAAATATCTTTAAATTATTATGCATTGAAAAATACATTATTAAAAAAAAATATATCATAATTTTGTTAAAAATTATATCATCTAAAATTAATAGGGAAATTGTCTTTATTACATAAAACATTACAACATCAATATTTTCTTAATTTATTAGTTCATTTATTGTGTTTGATAAAAATCTCAAAAATCTCTATTTGAGTGTTCGTTTCACTTGTGTAGAACATATACTTTTTGTTCATATTTAGTATATTCATCTATATTTGTGATGTTTATATTGAGCATATTCCTATGTGTTTGACCAAATGTAGTATTGTGTAAAAATAGAATTTGATGAGAGGTTATATATATATATATATGTGTGTGTGTGTGTGTGTGTGTGTGTGTGTGTGTGTGTGTGTTAGCAAATTTCCAATGCAAGATAACAATAACTTTTTTTACTATTTTTGGTAGAAACATTTTTTCGCTTGGAAGTATGGTTCTAGAATTTTGGTTTCAACGTTAGATATCAATATTTTTTACCACTTTTTCTAGAAACATTTTTTTGTTTGGAAATATGCTTCTAGAATTTTGGTTTCAATGTTCAAGTAAGTCTGAGGCCATTAGTTGTATTTTATGGCTACTAAAAACACTTTATTCCTTCATGTATGTCTTATATGTTTCTTACTCTAATTTAAGGATACTTAAAATAAGCAAGAATATCTACAAAGTAGCCCTTGTTCAAATACAATAGTTAGTTCATATATTTCAAAATTCAATAATTCAACTAAATGAAAACACTAGCTATATATATGCTCTTCTTTAAAATCATTTTCTTTTAAAAACAGCATTTTTTTTTACATTTTATTAATCAACCAATAATAAAGTGCAACCACCTCTTATTCATTCTCTAATCCATGTGTATCTCTCATGAGCTCTCAAAAGCATAATTTATGCTAACTCTTATTATTTATTTGAAAATAATAGCAATTTTAATATTATCCTAGTCTTAGTCTTAGTCTATTTTACGGGAACCTTCCTTATCTCCCGTTCTCATGAAACCTTTTTAATGTAAGTATAAGGAAAAGTAGAGCCCGTCGCTTCTAATTACGCTTTATTCAATTCCATAAATAGTGGTGATATGTGCACCATATTTCCCGAAGGCCGTACAAATTCATCGTCTTAACAATTCAAAATATTTTCCACCCATATGTGTTTAATCCAAAATCCAAATTACATGAATATTTATGTTACCATATTTATGATGTTATAATAAATATGCTATAACCACTTATTATGAATGTAAACATATATGTTATATGTTTTTAGTAATTTCTTGTTTCCATTTTCAACACTCACTCTCAACAAGAAAGGCTTACTCTCGAACCCAATCCTGTAGCTATGGAATGTTCTACATGCAACACTTCTACCAAGTGTGGTTGCTTTAGCAACTCTCGGAACAAAAAAAAAAACTCCCAACTGACCTCTCTGTTGGGCTAGAAACATACTTTGATGTTGAAGCTCTACCTATTGTTGACAAGTGCTCCCTCTCTAACCTCTGCGCTACTGCAACATCTCCATGCATCTCGCATCGCTGCACACCTCTCTGTGCTACCCTGCACTAGTGCGACACACTTGTGCCTCTCGCATTGCTATAGCCAGCTAACTCTACGATGTCCTGGGATTCCCTACATTGTAACTCTCTCTACTGCTTCGTCTGCATCTATCTCTACCCAATCATTCAGTTCTATTACTCCTCATCGAGGCTCTCATAGCAAAGTCGAATCAAAGAGGTTGGGTACCTCAAGGATCCTGCCCCTCCTCCTTGGGACGATCACTCAACATCACCCCACCTCCTACCTGGAGGTATGGCTGCATGTGATCCCTCTGCCCACCTGGCTCGATGTTTCCCCCTACTGGAGATCTCTGCATGAGTAGATGTCTCTACTCGATCTCCTCTAAGCTTCCCCTGTTGTGGCTGCTCCATAACCTCTTGAAGCTACTGCACCAATCGTGGCTCCTCCACAATCGTCTGAGACTTCTTCTGGCGCTGCATGTTAAGAAGTAATATACTCTCCCTCTCAACCACCAAGTCTCCATCAGTTGCATTGCTGCTCAAGGCTTTGCATGCATCTTGAACCTCAAGAGCATATAGGTTTTTGACCCGTGAACCAATCTGCTTCACCTGTCTAGTGATGATGTGTCTAAGGAAAACCTTTCCCTTACTGAAGACTACGTCATAGCCTCTATCTTCCAGCATCGCGATCAACACCAAGTTTCTCTTCAGTCCTGGTACATACTTGACATCGGTCAAGGTAAGGTGAGCTCCATGCTCCCTTTGAAAAATAACCATGCCTTCACCTGAGACACTATACTTTTCATCATTACCCATCGCTATGAGTATCTAGAGATCTTTCTCCTCCAAAGTAATGAACAAACTCTTATCACCAGTCATGTGGATTTAAGCTCCATTGTCAAGAAACCAACCACTTCCCACCATGGATGAAACCATGCATGTGAAGAGTGTGAAATCCAACTCGAACTGTGAAGCAAGTGCCTCACCTTCATATCCTTCCCCGGATTCCTTCTTGGATTTCCTCAATGGACAATTTGTAACAAAATGGTCCACCTCATGACAACGAAAGCATCGCACTTTCGATTTGTCAAACTTCTTCCCACCATGGGAAGAACTGGACTCGGAAAGAGAAACTTTCTCCTTCTCCTTCTTCACTTTACTCGCTAAGGCACAATTTTCTTCATTGTCCATGGATGAAGAACCATCTTTGGTGCTTATTCTTATATCCTCTTGCATCAAATCCGACCAAAGTCGTTCCCAATCTGGTAATTTCTTTCTTCCATTAACTGAGTCCCGGTAGCTATGCCAGCTCTTAGGAATATCGAGGAGTGCAAGACTCATCATGTCATCATCAGTTGTCACGGTCCCTACACTTCCAAGCTCATCCCCGCATGAGGTGAGCTTGTTCAGATACATAGATATCGTGTCATCCTTTTCTCACTTGATATTTCGAAGTTTGTCCTTCAGTGCCAACTTCCTCTGATCACTGCTATTTTGATAAAGATCTTTCATTGTTTTCCACATCGAAAACGGAGTCTCCTTCCCCTGGAGGCTCGAGACAATGTGATCTTAAACTCCCTCCAGAAGGATTCTCTTTGCTCTAGCCACACACTTCTTCCATTCTGCCAGTTGAGTAGCATCAGTCGGCTTCAGGACTTCTTGATCAATGAAGTCCTTAAGGCCAATATCTTCTAATACTGCTTCCATGCGATCCTTCCAGGCTATATAATTCGAACTGCCATCAAGGGCATATTCGAGTCCCTAACCATAGAATGCCATCGGTGAAATAGATGTGATAAGAAATCAATTCAATATTCAGAGACCACAAACTTCAACTTCTCCCTTATTGTATATCGTTCTTCCTTGATCACTTGTGCTCTGATACCATGTAGAATTTTTCTACAAATCAGCTAGCTTTGATACCATGTAGAATTTTCTCTACAAATCAGCTAGCTCACTCACTGATATCATGTAGAAATTTCACCTACATATCAAACTGATATATGCAATGCACTAAAGCATAATAATAGATCTACATATACCATAAACTTTGCGGAAGCTTAATCAACCATGAGCAACGTCAAGCATGAACACATATAACTGATAAGAAGGAATCAATCACACATAACACAAAATATATCACTGGGGAAAGCACCAACATAAAACCTCAACCCTGTATTATCAATCAAGTGGAAATCCTCAACAACATCGAAAAAGAATAAGCTCAAAAGCTATCCTACTCTCTCTGTACTCTGATAATCAAGCTCATGGACTACTTAGGCCTGAATATATAGGCTACACAAGTCCTCCAAGCTCCTATTTCCTTGCGTAGTTTTGATTGGGGTCCATGTCATAACATGTGTGAATTGGCCACAGCATACCTGTTGTAACCTCAGGTCCAACTACGCAATCCATAAGGAATAATATTCCTTCTGCATGCAAGGAATATTCACAAGGTATATCCTAGCAACTGATAGTACATTGTCCCTCCATATGATCTCAACTGGATCTCTGTCTGAACTGACATGCATGAGTTATCCATGAGTGAATCTTCAGTTATCTGAAAATACCAGTTGTTACATGCATGCAAGCATTAACAAACTGAATCTCATTAATTTAACAACTTGTGAAATTAATCTAACTAGACTTGACTCAATTAACTGAGCCAACTAATTACAACTCAATATTAGAACTCATCCTTATCTCTTTAACTGATGGATAAATTCCTCAATTAATAGATAAATTGTTGCATGTTCTCACATAGACTTCAAGTTTGTTTTTCCTTAACTAATTAACTCAAGCTGAATTAATTAATTAATTTACAAACTGTTGTTAATATTAAATTTGAATTTTACTTCCTATTTTAGTCCAGGAACTGACTAAAAATAGGAATCCATCATGAACTGCTAAAAATAGAACTTCTATTTTTAGCACTTCCATTTTTTCATTCCATGTTGCCCAATCCAGCACTGGTACCCAAACTGCTATTTTTAGCATTTCTATTTTTAACAATTTCTTGTTCCCATTTTCAACAACCACCCCCTCAAATATTGTTGGAAAAGACCTACAATGGATCCAAGAACCTAGCCCACAACCTAGCTTGAACTCCTACTACAAATTCATTGAAGGAGGAAGGATTGTCCCCGGAAAATTTTCAATCCCACTCCTTTATGAGCTAGAGATAGAGAGAGGTAGAACCCACAGGTGAATGCAAATTACTAAATTTAAGAAGGTAGAGGATGTAGGCATCATGGAAGAAAATGTCATTTAAATGAGAAAAGAATTAAATGAATTGAGAATGAGAGAGTCTATAATGAAGGAGAAAGTACAAGAAGAAAACATGAGGTTGAGAGAGAGGTTGCGGGAGAAAGAAACATAAAATTCCGCCATGGCAAGTCTCTCCATGGAAGCACTGCAGTGCAGACAACCATCAAAGTCTTATGCCCTCTTTATCAAAGAACAGTGGCTGCAGTTCCAAATCAAAACTTTGGCACAATATGGATCTCTGTTTTTTTAGGACTACAGGCAGTTCATTGAATTTTGCAGCCAAACTAACATGGAAGATGGAGACAAGTTGGTTGAATTTTACATGCACAACCTCACTTTGACAAATATGAATTTTTGGGATCCCAATTTAAGATTGGGAGATATATAGTTGATATCTTTCGCACTCTAGATGACTCATGAGGAGACAAGAGATGAGGAAGTGAAAAGGGTAATGGTAAAGGAGGAAAATAATCCATTGTATATCATGGCAAAGCCAGTGAGCCCAAAGGCTGCCATTAGCGATCATGGGCTCATCTCCAATGATGTTGCTCTAGCACCCAAATACATTTCTACCTAAGAGAAAGCCATTCTACACTTTGAAGACACATTCAGGATGTTAGGAACAAAAAGTATGTAATCTTTCCAGAGGAGATGGCATGCCTTACCCCATAGTCTACATAGCAGAGAATATCACTCTCCTAAAAGGCTAAGGAATGCCTTGGAGAGAACACCATTGTACAAGAGGATCATGTAGAGGATGAAAATCAGGTGGATATGACTCAAGATAAGTACACCCTTGTTGCTAGGCTTACAGGAAGGAATGGATGAAGCAGGAGAGCAGCGGGAGTGGAGAGAGACAGAGAGGAATGTACGTTTTTACCCCCAAGAGTGTAACAACCGTGAAACTAAAATATGCAACTAATTAGATCAATTATGTGATTTACAATCAAAACACCTCTATTCAACTAATTAGCATAGAATTTTTGACAAATAGGAGCAAAGACAACTTACCTATAGCGATGTTATTCCTTACTTGTAATTTCAGAGTTGAATGTTATTTGAATCTCGCTAACTGCAACAAAGTTTTGGGTACGACTTTCCACCCAACCATAGGCTTGGCTACACATAATCTTTCTACAGTTGGCCACTCTCGAGCCCTCAATCAATGTACCACTGTCAAGGAATCCTTTATCTCACGACATTTTTCTCCCTAAAGAATGGGGGAAGGAATGATGGAATGATCTCTCATCTTCCTCATCATCTATTAAATAGACCAAACATTGGAAAGGGAACTACATGCACACATTCCATGTGTCAACATGCAATTTTTTTTTTTACTACTTAAATTAAATTTTATATTAATTTATTTATTTCTTATTTTATTCCTTTTTATTTTTTGATAACTTTACTTATTTTTACTATTTTTATAGTTTTCTTAGTTAACTCCTTCCTATTTTATGTTACTTTCTGTTAACTTTACTTATTGTTATTATTTTATAGTTTACTTTTATATATACTTATTTAGAGCTCCAGTATTGTTATTTACTATTTTATTTATTTGCTATTATTATATCTCTTAATTATTTATTATCTATTTACTATTATTATCTTTTTTTTATTATTATTTATTTGCTTATATTTTAATATTATATTGTTATTTATTATTATTATTATTATTATGGGACATTACAATATACTCCCCCTCTTTAAGGAACTTCGTCTCGAAGTTAAAGTGAATCATTTAACATTTTATTTATTTAGTTATTTATTATTTCATGTTTGCTCTATACCCTCTGCTGAACTAGTATAACCAACAGGCATCGAAAGTTTTCACAACACTCGAGAAATTTCAAGGAATCTCTATCCTTTTTCCCACTTTCCGAATTAGACATAAGCCTCATCGGTCTGTATCCTAGCCTAAGGCTCGCACCTGGCTCAGACCTCATCTGCCCCAAGGCTGGCATCGAGTCCCAATACTCAATGACTATGGGCATCTCGCAAGGCTGGCCCGCTCCCTCCACACCTACTAAGGTGCACAACCCCAGGCATCGAAGTCCTTACACCCCCACTAGACTTTGGCATCCGAATCCAATACCAGGCACCAAGCCTACAATATTAGACACTTGGCCTCCTCAAGAGTTATACAAGAGAAAGGAACCACTGACATATGTAGTGTTGATTGAGTTTGTCCCCGGCCCATATGGTGTTACATATTATTCTCCCTTGCAGATATGGGCTCACACAAGATCATAAAATAAACAAACCCTCTCGGCCCATTCGTGGATTTCCTGTCAAACACCACATCTCAAAATGCAACCAATGCATTAGTTATAGAAAATAATCCACATGCCAACCCTTACATGTCATCATTATAACCTAACATCATTATTAATAGCCACATTTTGAATAGTAAAGAACTGCATGCTCATGAATGTCATAAAATCTACATGTAATTACCACATGCTTCACATCATAACATCCTCATAAGTTGTAAGATTGACATATCAACATCAAAGACATATCATCACATAATAAATGAACCACATGTCAATATGCCTCATATCATAACACCATAATCCCTATGCATAGCATATTAATCACTAGCATACAACATCATTATCATAACAACTAAATAAATAAAAACCATATGTGCACCATTATCCTCATACCATCATATCATGAAACCTCATTCCAACATCATGAATATGAAAATCATCTCATAAAATACAGAACAATAATACAATATAATCATTCATATCATGAATCAATTCCATTTCCTTATATAAACAATGAATACCAACTATGAAATAAGATTATTCAACGTCTCCCTAGGATATGGTTATCTCACCAATCTTATTAGTGCCATGTTTTCATCAAGATATTGATTACTTTTTTATAATCATTTCCACTTTTTCCAACTACTAAGTTGACCATTTACAACATAGGTATACTCATTTTAAGTACATCATTAAATTTTAAATGAGCCTCATCATCTGAAGCCATAATCTCTCATCATGTATTATTCCTTCCTCAAGGAAATTTTAGTGAAATTCATTGTTAAGATATTACTGGTTGTACAATCATTCTTTAAATCATCAATATGAAATTAAAATTCCATGGTCACTATACATATTCTGCTTATCCAATGGCACACATACACTTGGTCAGCCTTGTTTAAGTCTTTTGTCATGCTTATTCCACCTACGACTAAAGTTGTTCTATGTTTTTCTTATGATTATTATGCATCAACTTATGAAAAAACTAAATAAAAATTAACTTGTGCGAAAATGAGCATCTGACATCGACATTTTCAATGTGGTCTGACCGTACTAACGACTACTTTCTCGACTCTGGTCACTTCATTCAAGGTCTCTATTAATTCTCTCCTCAACCTTGTCATTGCATGGTTTCGGGTACACTTACTCCATTTCCAACATGAGTTCAATGTGAAATGCGTTTAACTCTCCCCAAATTCCAAATTCATGTTAGATATTTTGGAAATTATTAATTTTTTTTAATTTAAAATTTTAATATGTTTTATATTTTTAATTTTTTAGTTTTTGTTATATTTAATTATTTTGTATCTTTGAAGTTTTATTTAAAAATTTATATTAAATTTCAATTTTCTAAAATGATATAATTATAAAATTGTCATATATACTATCAAATAACATATGACATCATATAAAATAACAAATTACATCATATAAAAAATAAACTATCAAATAATAAAATAATATATTTCATTTTGAGAAATATAAAAATTATTAAAAATGTTATAGTTAGCTAAATTATTATTTTACAATATTTAAATTACATAACTTTTAATCTATTGGTTCTTGAAATACCCATTATTCACCAAGGAAGATTTTAATCATATTTATTTTCAAAGTCTTTGATATAATGGTTAGTTAAATTATAATTTTATATTGTTTAAATGACATTTTTAATATGAGTTTTGCCAAATACTTTATTCATTTTGAAATGTCATAAGGTAATTAATGCAAATGTAAATCTTTTATATTTTTTACAATACATTGGAATCTAGTTATGTGAGCCATGGTCAAATTGTCACTAGCTAATTTTGTCTAAAATCAAATTAAAATTAATTGAAATATCTTTAAATTATTATGTATTGAAAAATACATTATTAAAAAAATATATATCATAATTTTGTTAAAAATTATATCATCTAAAATTAATAAGGAAATTGTCTTTATTACATAAAACATTACAACATCAATATTTTCTTAATTTATTAGTTCATTTATTGTGTTTGATAAAAATCTCAAAAATCTCTATTTGAGTGTTCGTTTCACTTGTGTAGAACATATATTTTTTGTTCATATTTAGTATATTCATCTATATTTGTGATGTTTATATTGAGCATATTCCTATGTGTTTGACCAAATGTAATATTGTGTAAAAATAGAATTTGATGAGAGGTTATATATATGTGTGTGTGTGTGTGTGTTAGCAAATTTCCAATGCAAGATAACAATAATTTTTTTTACTATTTTTGGTAGAAACATTTTTTCGCTTGGAAGTATGGTTCTAGAATTTTGGTTTCAACGTTAGATATCAATATTTTTTACCACTTTTTGTATAAACATTTTTTTGTTTGGAAATATGCTTCTAGAATTTTGGTTTCAACGTTCAAGTAAGTCAGGCCATTAGTTGTATTTTATGGCTACTAAAAACACTTTATTCCTTCATGTATGTCTTATATGTTTCTTACTGTAATTTAAGGATACTTAAAATAAGCAAAAATATCTACAAAGTAGCCCTTGTTCAAATACAATAGTTAGTTCATATATTTCAAAATTCAATAATTAAACTAAACGAAAACACTAGCTATATATATGCTCTTCTTTAAAAATCATTTTCTTTTAAAAACAACATTTTTTTTTTTTACATTTTATTAATCAACCAATAATAAAGTGCAACCACCTCTTATTCATTCTCTAATCCATGTGTATCTCTCATGAGCTCTCAAAAGCATAATTTATGCTAACTCTTATTATTTATTTGAAAATAATAGCAATTTTAATATTATCCTAGTCTTAGTCTTAGTCTATTTTACGGGAACCTTCCTTATCTCCCGTTCTCATGAAACCTTTTTAATGTAAGTATAAGGAAAAGTAGAGCCCGTCGCTTCTAATTACGCTTTATTCAATTCCATAAATAGTGGTGATATGTGCACCATATTTCCCGAAGGTCGTACAAATTCATCGTCTTAACAATTCAAAATATTTTCCACCCATATGTGTTTAATCCAAAATCCAAATTACATGAATATTTATGTTACCATATTTATGATGTTATAATAAATATGTTATAACCACTTATTATGAATGTAAATATATATGTTATATGTTTTTAGTAATTTCTTGTTTCCATTTTCAACACTCACTCTCAACAAGAAAGGCTTACTCTCGAACCTAATCCTGTAGCTCTGGAATGTTCTACATGCAACACTTCTACCAGGTGTGGTTGCTTTAGCAACTCTCGGAACAAAAAAAAAACTCCCAACTGACCTCTCTCTTGGGCTAGAAACATACTTTGATGTTGAAGCTCTACCTATTGCTGACAAGTGCTCCCTCTCTAACCTCTGCGCTACTGCAACATCTCCATGCATCTCGCATCGCTGCACACCTCTCTGTAATGCCCTGCACTAGTGCGACACACTTGTGCCTCTCGCATTGCTATAGCCTGCTAACTCTACGATGTCCTGGGATTCCCTACATTGTAGCTCTCTCTACTGCTCCGTCTGCATCTATCTCTACCCAATCAGTTAGTTCTACTACTCCTCATCGAGGCTCTCGTAGCAAAGTCGAATCAAAGAGGTTGGGTACCTCAAGGATCCTGCCCCTCCTCCTTGGGACAATCACTCAACATCACCCCACCTCCTACCTGGAGGTATGGCTGCATGTGATCCCTCTGCCCACCTGGCTCGATGTTTCCCCCTACTGGAGATCTTTGCATGAGTAGATGTCTCTACTCGATCTCCTCTCAGCTTCCCCTGTTGTGGCTGCTCCATAACCTCTTGAAGCTACTGCACCAATCGTGGCTCCTCCACAATCGTCTAAGACTTCTTCTGGCGCTGCATGTTGAGAGGTAATATACTCTCCCTCTCAACCACCAAGTCTCCATCAGTTGCATTGCTGCTCAAGGCTTTGCATGCATCTTGAACCTCAAGAGCATACAGGTTCTTGACCCGTGAACCAATCTCCTTCACCTGTCTAGTGATGATGTGTCTAAGGAAAACCTTTCCCTTACTGAAGACTACATCATAGCCTCTATCTTCCAGCGTCGCGATCAACACCAAGTTTCTCTTCAGTCCTGGTACATACTTGACATCGGTCAAGGTAAGGCGAGCTCCATGCTCCCTTTGAAAAATAACCGCGCCTTCACCTGAGACACTATACTTTTCATCATTACCCATCTCTATGAGTATCTGGAGATCTTTCTCCTCCAAAGTGTTGAACAAACTCTTGTCGTCAGTCATGTGGATTTAAGCTCCACTGTCAAGAAACCAACCACTTCCCACCATGGATGAAACCATGCATTCGAAGAGTGTGAAATCCAACTCGAACTGTGAAGCAAGTGCCTCACCTTCATATCCTTCCCCGGATCCCTTCTTGGATTTCCTCAGTGGACAATTTGTAACAAAATGGTCCACCTCATGACAACGAAATCATCACACTTTTGATTTGTCAAACTTCTTCCCACCATGGGAAGAACTGGACTGGGAAAGAGAAACTTTCTCCTTCCCCTTCTTCACCTTACTCGCTAAGGCACAGTTTTCTTCATTGTCCATGGATGAAGAACCATCTTTGGTGCTTCTTCTTATCTCCTCCTGCATCAAATCCGACTAAAGTCGTTCCCAATCTGGTAATTTCTTTCTTCCATTAACTGAGTCCCGGTAGCTATGCCAGCTCTTAGGAAGATCGAGGAGTGCAAGACTCATCATGTCATCATCAGTTGTCACGATCCCTACACTTCCAAGCTCATCCCCACATGAGGTGAGCTTGTTCAGATACATAGATATCGTGTCATCCTTTTAACACTTGATATTTCGAGGTTTGTCCTTCAGTGCCAGCTTCCTCCGATCACTGCTATTTTGATAAAGATCTTTCAATGTCTTCCATATCGAAAACGGAGTCTCCTTCCCATGGAGGCTCGAGACAATGTGATCTTGAACTCCCTCCAGAAGGATTCTCCTTGCTCTAGCCACACACTTCTTTCATTCCGCCAGTTGAGTAGCATCAGTCGGCTTTGCGACTTCTTGATCAATGAAGTCCTTAAGGCTATTATCTTCTAATACTGCCTCCATGCGATCCTTCCAGGCTATATAATTCGAACTGCCATCAAGGGCATATTCGAGTCCCTAACCATAGAATGCCATCGGTGAAATAGATGTGATAAGAACTCAATTCAATATTCAGAAGCCACAAACTTCAACTTCTCCCTTATTGTATATTGTTCTTCCTTGATCACTTGTGCTCTGATACCATGTAGAATTTTTCTACAAATCAGCTAGCTCCGATACCATGTAGAATTTTCTCTACAAATCAGCTAGCTCACTCACTGATATCATGTAGAAATTTCACCTACAGATCAAACTGATATATGTAATGTACTAAAGCATAATACTAGATCTACATCTACCATAAACTTTGCGGAAGTTTAACCAACCATGAGCCATGTCAAGCATGAACACATATAACTGATAAGAAGGAATCAATCACACATAACACAAAATATATCACTGGGGAAAGCACCAGCATAAAACCTCAACATTGTATTATCAATCAAGTGGAAATCCTCAACAACATCCAAAAAGAATAAGCTCAAAAGCTATCATGCTCTCTCTGTACTCTGATAATCAAGCTCATGGACTACTTAGGCCTGAATATATAGGCTACACAAGTCCTCCAAGCTCCTATTTCCTTGCGCAGTTTCGATTTGGGTCCATGTCATAACATGTGTGAATTGGCCACATCATACCTGTTGTAACCTTAGGTCCAACTACGCAATCCATAAGGAATAATATTCCTTCTGCATGCAAGGAATATTCACAAGGAATATCCTAGCAACGATAGTACACTGTCCCTCCATCTGATCTCAACTAGGTCTCTGTTTGAACTGACATGCATGAGTTATCCATGAGTGAATCTTCAGTTATCTGAAAATACCAGTCGTTACATACATGCAAGCATTAACAAATTGAATCTCATTAATTTAACAACTTGTTAAATTAATCTAACTGGACTTGACTCAATTAACTGAGCCAACTAATTACAACTCAATATTACAACTCATCCTTATCTCTTTAACTAATGGATAAATTCCTCAATATAATAAATTGTGCAGTCCTCACATAGACTTCAAGTTTGTTTTTCCTTAACTAATTAACTCAAGATGAATTAATTAATTAATTTACAAACTGCTGTTAATATCAAATTCGAATTTTACTTCCTATTTTAGTCCAGGAACTGACTAAAAATAGGAATCCATTCTGAACTGCTAAAAATAGAACTTCTATTTTTAGCACTTCAATTTTTTCATTCCATGTTGCCCAATCCAGCACTTGTACCCAAACTGCTATTTTTAGCATTTCTATTTTTAGCAATTTCTTGTTCCCATTTTCAACAACCACCCCGCCAAATATTTTTGGAAAAGACCTACAATGAATCCAAGAACCTAGCCCACAACCTAGCTTGAATTCCTACTACAAATTCATTGAAGGAGGAAGGATTATCCCCGAAAAAATTTCAATCCCACTCCTTTATGAGCTCGAGATAGAGAGAGGTAGAACCCACAGGTGAATGCAAATTGCTAAATTTAAGAAGGTAGAGGATGTAGACATCATGGAAGAAAATGTCATTTAAATGAGAAAAGAATTAAATGAGTTGAGAATGAGAGAGTCTATAATGAAGGAGAAAGTACAAAAAGAAAATATGAGGTTGAGAGAGAGGTTGCGGGAGAAAGAAACATTAAATTTTGTCACGGCAAGTCTCTCCATGGAAGCACTGCAATGCAGACAACCATCAAAGTCTTATGCCTTCTTTATCAAAGAACAGTGGCTGCAGTTCCAAATTGAAACTTTGGCACAATATGGATTTCAGCTTTTTCAGGACTATAGGCAGTTCATTGAATTTTGCAGCCAAACTAACATGGAAGATGGAGACAAATTGGTTGAATTTTACATGCACAACCTCACTTTGACAAATATGAATTTTTGGGATCCCAATTTAAGATTGGGAGATATATAGTTGATATCTTTCGCATTCTAGATGACTCATGAGGAGAAAAGAGATGAGGAAGTGAAAAGGGTAATGGTAAAGGAGGAAAATAATCCATTGTATATCATGGCAAAGTTAGTGAGCCCAAAGGCTGCCATTAGCGATCATGGGCTCATCTCCAATGATGTTGCTCTAGCACCCGAATACATTTCTACCCAATAGAAAGCCATTCTACACTTTGAAGACACATTCAGGATGTTAGGAACAAAAAGTATGCAATCTTGCCAGAGGAGATGGCATGCCTTACCCCATAGTCTACATAGCAGAGAATATCACTCTCCTAAAAGGCTAAGGAATGCCTTGGAGAGAACACCATTGTACAAGAGGATCATGTAGAGGGTGAAAATCAGGTGGATAGGACTCAAGATCAATACACCCTTGCTGCTAGGCTTACAAGAAGGAATAGATGAAGCAGGAGAGCAGCGGGAGTGGAGAGAGACATAGAAGAATGTAGGTTTTTACCCCCAAGAGTGTAACAACCACGAAATTAAAATATGCAACTAATTAGATCAATTATGCGATTTACAATCAAAACACCTCTATTCAACTAATTAGCATAGAATTTTTGACAAATATGAGCAAAGACAACTTACCTATAGCGATGTTATTCCTTACTTGTAATTTCAGAGTTGAACGTTATTTGAATCTCGCTAACTGCAACAAAGTTTTGGGTACGACTTTCCACCCAACCGTAGGCTTGGCTACACATAATCTTTCTACAGCTGGTCACCCCGGAGCCCTCAATCAATGTACCACTGTCAGGGAATCCTTTATCTCACAACATTTTTCTCCCCAAAGAATGGGGGAAGGAATGATGGAATGATCTCTCATCTTCCTCATCATCTATTAAATAGACCAAACATTGGAAAGGGAACCACATGCACACATTCCATGTGTCAACATGCAACTTTTTTTTTTTACTACTTAAGTTAAATTTTCTGTTAATTTATTTATTTCTTATTTTATTCCTTTTTACTTTTTGATAACTTTACTTATTTTTACTATTTCTATAGTTTTCTTAGTTAACTCTTTCTTATTTTATGTTACTTTTTGTTAACTTTACTTAATGTTATTATTTTATAGTTTACTTTTATATATACTTATTTAGAGCTCCAGTATTGTTATTTACTATTTTATTTATTTGTTATTATTATATTTCTTAATTATTTACTATCTATTTACTATTATTATCTTTTTTCTTTATTATTTATTATTTATTTGCTTATATTTTAATATTATATTATATTATTATATTATTATTATTATTATTATTATGGGACATTACAATACACTCCCCCTCTTTAAGGAACTTCGTCTCGAAGTTAAAGTGAATCATTTAACATTTTATTTATTTAGTTATTTATTATTTCATGTTTGCTCTACACTCTCTGCTGAACTAGTATAACCAGTAGGCATCGAAAGTTTTCACAACACTCGAGAAATCTCAAGGAATCTCTATCCTTTTTCGCACTTTCGGAATTAGACATAAGCCTCATCGGTCTGTATCCTAGCCTAAGGCTCGCACCTGGCTCAGACCTCATCTGCCCCAAGGCTGGCATCCAGTCCCAATATTCAATGATTGTGGGCATCTCACAAGGCTGGCCCGCTCCCTCCACACCTACTAAGGTGCACAACCCCATGCATCGAAGTCCTTACACCCCCACCAGACTTTAGCATCCCAATCCAATACCAGGCACCTAGCCTACAATATTAGACACTTGGCCTCCTCAAGAGTTATCCATCAAGAGCTATACAAGACAAAGGAACCACTGACATATGTAGTGTTGATTGAGTTTGTCCTCGGCCCATATGGTGTTACATATTATTCTCCCTAGCAGATATGGGCTCACACAAGATCATAAAATAAACCAGCCCATTCGTGGATCTCCTGTCAAACACCACATCTCAAAATGCAACCAATGCATTAGTTATAGAAAATAATCCACATGCCAACTCTTGCATGTCATCATTATAACATAACATCATTATTAATAGCCACATTTTGAATAGTAAAGAACTGCATGCTCGTGAATGTCATAAAATCTACATGTAACTACCACATTCTTCACATCATAACATCCTCATAAGTTGTAACATTGACATATCAACATCAAAGACATATCATCACATAATAAATTAACCACATGTCAATATGCCTCATATCATAACACCATAATCCCTATGCATATCATATTAATCACGAGCATACAACATCATTATCATAACAACTAAATAAATAAAAACTATATGTGCACCATTATCCTCATACCATCATATCACGAAACCTCATTCCAACATCATGAATATGAAAATCATCTCAATAAACATAAAATACAGAACAATAATACAATATAATCATTCATATCATGAATCAATTCCATTTCCTTATATAAACAATGAATACCAACTATGAAATAAGATTATTCAACGTCTCCCTAGGATCTAGGTTATCTCACCAATCTTATCAGTGCCATGTTTTCATCAAGATATTGATTACTTTTTTATAATCATTTCCACTTTTTCCAACTACTAAGTTGACCATTTACACCATAGGTATACTCATTTTAAGTACATCATTAAATTTTAAATGAGCCTCATCATCTGGAGCCATAATCTCTCATCATGTATTATTCCTTCCTCAAGGAAATTTTAGTGAAATTCATTGTTAAGATATTACTGGTTGTACAATCATTCTTTAAATCATCAATATGAAATTAAAATTCCATGGTCACTATACATATTCTGCTTATCCAATGGCACACATACACTTGGTCAGCCTTGTTTAATTCTTTTGTCATGCTTATTCCACCTACGACTAAAGTTGTTCTAAGTTTTTCTTATGATTATTATGCATCAACTTATGAAAAAAACTAAATAAAAATTAACTTGTGCCGAAAATGAGCATCTGACATCGACATTTTCAATGTGGTATGACCGTACTAACGACTACTTTCTCGACTTTGGTCACTTCATTCAAGGTCTCTATTAATTCTCTCCTCAACCTTGTCCTTGCATGGTTTTGGGTACACTTACTCGATTTCCAACATGAGTTCAATGTGAAATGCCTTTAGCTCTCCCCAAATTCCAAATTCATGTTAGATATTTTGGAATTTTTTTTTTTTTTTAATATGTTTTATATTTTTAATTTTTAGTTTTTGCTATATTTAATTATTTCCCAAGAGACCAAAATCTCTGATCAAGAATTTCAAAATCACACCAAAAGAAGCAAAAACTATTCAGGTACAGCAATAAGCGCAGCAGGCGCATCAGGAGGTATAGGAACCATATGGAACGAAAACAAGTGGGAACTTATAAACCAAAACTCACACAGATGGTGGGTCAGAACTGATATTCAAAACAAAGCTTCAAAAGAGGATTACATAATCTATAACATCTACGCACCAAATCATTACAGGGACAAAGCCTCATGTTGGGACACAATAACCACAGATCTCCAATCAGTTCAAGGAAGGAACATATTCCTGGGAGAAGACTTGAATGTAATAAGGAACGCTGATAAAAAACTAGGAGGAAATTTCTATGCAGACCCCTCAAGAGATTCCCTAGAAACTATAATCCAAACCCACAATCTTGTGGACATCCCTCCTCAAAATGGGAAGTACACCTGGAGTAACAAGAGAATTGGCAACAGCAACATAAAAGAGAGGCTAGACAGAATCCTCATTCAAGAAGGAATAGTTGCAAGCTTCCCCATCATTAAAAGCAAAATCATACAAGGCTCTTCTTCAGACCACAAACCTGTGGTCTTGACTCTTGACAAGGGAAGGAATTTGGGGCCTCTCCTTTTCAAATACAACAAAGCCTTGGACAATAAAGAAGAATTTCAAAATCTGATACAGGAGCATTGGGCGAAGGAAGTCATTGGTTCTCCCCACTACATATGGGAAACCAAACTTAAATCTCTTAGAACAGCTATCAAGCAGTGGGCAAGAAACTATGCAGCAGAGGAAAACAAAAAAAAGAACAGACCTCCACAAGCAATTAGAGCAATGGAATCAAGAAAAAGAAAGCACACAGTACACAGAGGAGGATCAATCCAAAGAAAACGAAATGTACAAGGAATTATACAGGAAAAACAGATTGGAGGAAGAGGAACAAAGGAAAAAATCTCGGTGTCTTTAGCTCCGGGCTGGAGACAAAAACTCCTCTTTTTTCCACAACAGTCTAAAGCTTCGACGCGCTGGAAATCAAATAGAAAGAATCATGGTAGATGGGAAAGAGATAAGCGACCAAGAAGAAATAAAAGAGGCAACCTATAGACATTTCAAATCCATTTTATCTGCGGACTCCTAGACTCAGGACAATGCGGAGTTTCTAAGGCCAATTGAAAAAAAAATCTCAGAATTGCAAAGAAGAGAGCTGGATCAGGAGGTCACTGAAGAGGAAATTAAGTTGGCAGCGTTTAGTATGCAGCAAGACAAGGCTCCAGGCCCTGATGGGTTCACAGTGGCCTTCTTTAGAAACCACTGGGAAATTATTAAGAAAGATTACATAAGGATGGTGAAAAACGTCTTCTTAAAACACAAGATGGGAAACAACATCAAATCCTCCCATCTAGCTCTTATTCCCAAGGATCTCAATCCCCTCTCCTTCGACCGTTTCCGCCCAATTTCCTTGTGTAACGTCTCTTACAAGATCATAACTAAAATCCTAGCCAATAGGCTCAAAAAGCTGCTCCCCTTCCTCATCTCAGAGAACCAAGGCGATTTTGTCCCTAGCAGACAAATCACGGACAATGTCATCCTTATTCAAGAGGAAATCCACAGCAGCATAAACAGGAAGGAAAGAGGCATGATCATCAAATTAGATATGGCAAACGCCTTTGACAGAGTCAACCACTACTTCTTAAAGGAAGTCCTCAGGAAATTTGGGATATCCAACAACTTTATCAGCATTATCATGGAGTGTATCACTCATCCCTGGACAGATCCTCTGATTAATGGCAGACCAAGCAACTACTTCAGAAGTACTAGGGGACTGAGACAAGGTTGCCCCCTCTCCCCCTTCTTATACATCATCATGGCAGAAACACAGAGCATCCATCTGGAAAATCTCCGAAAGCAAAAAGAAATCACAGGAATCAGTATAGAAAGAGGGACCAAAGGAATCAATCATTCGCTTTTCGCAGATGACACACTCCTAATAGGGGGAGCCTAAAGCTTGATGGCAAAAATATTCAAGAAAACGCTAAACACCTTCCTAACAGCTTCCGAAGGAAAATTAAACAACAAAAAATGCAAGATATACACTTGGAATGTTCCCTTGCAAATCATGCAAAGAATTTCCACGATCCTTGACATTCCAGTTCAAAGAAAATGGAGTTAATTTATGTACCTGGGTCTGCCTCTAGCAAAAGAAACTGTTAAGTCAGAAATCTGGGTAAAGCACATAGAAAAATTGCGAGGAAAACTTCAGAGCTCGGGAATGACTTGGCTCAATCTGGCTAGTAGAACTACCCTCATCAAGGCCATCCTATCTGCACTCCCCATTTATCAATTCGCAGTCACCCTAGCTCCTGCAAGAACGCATAAACATATGGAATTAATCATAAGAAGCTTCCTATGGCAGGGAGGAAGGCAGGAGTCCAAAAAATTCAGTCTTGTCAAATGGGATCAAGTCACCCTCCCGTTCGAAAAAGGAGGCTTAGGAATAAAAATTCCAAGTCTCTCCAACAAGGAGATGGGGTTCAAACTAATTTGGAGAATTCTCAATGGGAAAGGTTCTTGGTGGGCAGAGGTCATCAAAAGGAAATATTTGAATGGCCCCAATTCTAACATCCTCTCAGAAACAATTGTGGATAGGCAGTGCACTCCAGTTTGGAAGCTCATTAAAAAAGTCCTCCCTCAATTCAGAAATCATATATCCAGAGTGTCGGGCAGTGGAAGAGAGATAAACATCTGGGCGGATAGAATCATGGGAGCAAGGGCAAGGAACTTAATTCAAAACCTCAGACCTCTCCAAATATGGATGGAAACAAAAAACTTGAACTCCTTATATGACATCTCCCTCTGGGATCATAACAGTTGGCAAGACTGGAAGTGCCTTTCCCCTCCAAACGACCTCAAGGACCTTTGGACTGAGCTCAAGATATCCCTCTCAGGTTCAGCTCCTACAAACAAAATGAAAGAGGACAGATTTGTTTGGGACCCCAATGGAGGGAAATACACAGTCAAAGACGGCTACAAGCTTCTCCAGAACGCCATGGCTACCAACAATTGGGTCCTTCACAAAGTGGTTTGGAAATCAGAATGTTTTCCAAAGATAAAGTTCTTTAATTGGACTCTCCTCAAAGGTAAGATCCTTACGGCTGAAAACCTCAAAAAAAGAGGCATTCTTTGTCCCTCAATTTGTTGTCTTTGTCGAGCCGAGGAAGAAAGCAGCCAACACCTTTTCCTTGAATGCCCCTTTGCTCAAAGCTGTTGGAAGCTCATCATCAGCCCCCTAAGTAGAAGAGAAACGTTCGACCAGATCACTTCTCTCCAAAAAAATTGGGAAAAAAGCTACCCTTACCCCAAGAAAAATAAGAATCTTATCATCCGACTATGGAATAGCATTCCCTCAACTCTCTGTTGGCAAATCTGGATCGCCCGAAACAATTGCATTTTCAACAATCGGAAGCCCAACATCTCCAGCACCTTGGCAAAAACAACAACGCTCATCTCAGAGACTATAAGTGCCAATGGCATGTCCCAACTAGACCATGAAAGCTGGCACAAAATTGAGACCGAATGGTTTAGCAAATTCAATCTCAGCTTGGACAAAAGAAACCATACTACCTCCAAATTATGCCAGAAAAGGAAGGAGTGGAAACTCAGAGGTACCAAAGAGGAAGTCACTCAATGGATATTAGATCAAAAAAGGCCTACCCTCCAGTTCGACGAAGCTTCCAAAAATAATCCGGGGAAAGCAGGGGCAGGGGGAGTTATAAAGGATCATCATAGTAAAGTTATGGTCACTTATGAATGGGGCATGGGCAACATGACCAATAACAAGGCCGAGGCTTACAGCCTTTTATTAGGCACCTCAATCCTGAAGAGACTAAACATCCAAAACCCAATCATTATGGGAGACTCAGCTATTCTTATAGCAGTCATGGTAACAGGGGGCGAATTTAAGCAAATCGCTCTCAACAATCTTAAGAACCGGATCATGGACAACATCAGTGATATGAGGGGCGCCACCTTCAAACATGTCCTGAGAGCCAACAACACTGAAGCGGATTGTCAAGCTAACAATGCAACCAGCAGGTCAACCGGCCAAGTCAGAGAGAACGAAATTTTTTATGACAAACCAATTCCTTAGCTTGTCCCACTCCACTCCAAATCCTCAGAACCTAGGACACATCAGCAATCATTCCTCCCGATATGCGCCCATCCCAAAGCTCCCTAATCCCCTAGCAAATCTCATTGACTGCGCCTTCGAGATCTTCAACTCTTCGAACCACGCAAAAGACACTACCTATGTCAACTCGACCAGGTACGATTCTAGGCAACACATGATCCTCACCGCCAATCCCAAGCTCCAGCCAGGCGGATTTCGCATCAAAATCTCTCTTACCTACAATAAAATCTTCGATAAGCCCCTCAGTCACTTCATTACCGTGAAGCTCCTCTGCCCGAAGCCTCAGTCTAGCCCCTGTTTACCCTTTAAAATCATCAGCCCCCCATTCTCTCCTCACAAGTCGATCAATGCAGCGAAGCGTTGTGATTCAGTCTTCATCCGGAGCAGAACAGCTTCTGAGGCCGCTTCAAGTCAGCTAGAGAGTGGAGGCCGCCCTCCCTCTATCGTGGTAATCTCTGGCGTTATCAATCTCTGGTTTATTTTAAGTGTTAATCAGTCTTTTGTTTTCTTGTCTCAGAGTTCCTTCTCTTCAGTCTTCCTCCTCCCCCAGGCTGCCAACAGTTCTGTGGACTTCTCAGTCCCTCCTCCGAGCAGGAATATCGCCCAGCTCTCCCCCTTTCAGCATCTTCTATTCCCCTCTACCTTCTACGCCCTCTGTATCTCCCTTCCGCAGAAGCTTGGCCCAGCCACAATCCCTCAAGTCTTCAAAATGGTCGATCAGCAAGAAGCCCGCGAGCCAGCAGCGAATCCTCTGGAGAAAGTCATAACTAATAGTGAATGCACCCTGTGCAAAGCCCACTGTTTTATGATTGCTAGATTCGTTAAACACTTCAATGAACTCAAGGAGGACTTTCAAGCGGATAGCAGGTCCAAAAGGAAGAAATTGGAGAAGCAGAAAGCAGAGATTGAGGCCCTCAAGGAGAAATGCAACCATATGGAGGAAGCAATCTCTCACATCAAGACTTTAACTCAGAGCATGCAAGCAGAAGCCTCGAAAAGGGCCAGCGCAAGAAAAGAAGCTCAGCCTGATGACTCAGTTAACCAACAACAACCTTAGGATATATGCATTGTAAATTTTGTCTGTTAGTAGGTTCTTCTGTCCGGCAATATAGTCGTTATCTCTTTCAAACTGTTCTCCGTGTCTTCATCAACAAGGATCAAGGGTCTGCGCACCCATTTTGGATCCCCACCTCCCTGTTTTCCCTCTCATATGTAATAGGACATGGTCCTCGAAGTTTTTATAATATATAAGTAACCGATCTTGTTAAAAAAAAAATATTTTGTATCTTTGAAGTTTTATTTAAAAATTTATATTAAATTTCAATTTTCTAAAATGATATAATTATAAAATTGTCATATATACTATCAAATAACATATGACATCATATAAAATAACAAATTACATCATGTAAAAAATAAACTATCAAATAATAAATAATATATTTCATTTTGAGAAATATAAAAATTATTAAAAAATGTTATAGTTAGCTAAATTATTATTTTACAATATTTAGATTACATAACTTTTAATCTATTGGTTCTTGAAATACCCATTTTTCACAAAGAAAGATTTTAATCATATTTATTTTCAAAGTCTTTAATATAATGGTTAGTTAAACTATAATTTTATATTGTTTAAATGACATTTTTAATATGAATTTTGCCAAATTCTTTATTCATTTTGAAATGTCATAAGGTAATTAATGCAAATGTAAATCTTTTATATTTTTTACAATACATTGGAATCTAGTTATGTAAGCCATGGTCAAATTGTCACTAGTTAATTTTGTCTAAAATCAAATAAAAATTAATTGAAATATCTTTAAATTATTATGCATTCAAAAACATATTATTAAAAAAATATATATCATAATTTTGTTAAAAATTATATCATCTAAAATTAATAAGGAAATTGTCTTTATTACATAAAACATTACAACATCAATATTTTCTTAATTTATTAGTTTGTTTATTGTGTTTGATAAAAATCTCTATTTGAGATATACTTTTTGTTCATATTTAGTATATTCATATATATTTGTGATGTTTATATTGAGCATATTCATATGTATTTGACCAAATGTAATATTGTGTAAAAATAGAATTTGATGAGAGGTTATATATATGTTAGTAGTTTTAGTTAGCAGATTTCTAATGCAAGATAACAATAATTTTTTTTTTTTTTTTAGTAGAAACATTTTTTCGCTTGGAAGTACGGTTCTAGAATTTTGGTTTCAACGTTAGATATCAATATTTTTTTCCCACTTTTTGTAGAAACATTTTTTTGTTTGGAAATATGGTTCTAGAATTTTGGTTTCAATGTTCAAGTAAGTCTCAAGCCATTAGTTGTATTTTATGGCTACTAAAAACACTTTATTCCTTCATGTATGTCTTATATGTTTCTTACTCTAATTTAAGGATACTTAAAATAAGCAAGAATATCTACAAAGTAACCCTTGTTCAAATAAAATAGTTAGTTCATATATTTCAAAATTCAATAATTAAAATAAACGAAAATACTAGCAATATATATACTCTTCTTTAAAAATCATTTTCTTTGAAAAACAACGTTTTTGTTTTTACATTTTATTAACCACCCAATAAAGTGCAACCACCCCTTATTCATTCTCTAATTCATGCGTATTTTTTATGAGCTTTCACAAGCATAATTTATGGTAACTCTTATTATTTATTTGAAAATAATAGCAATTTTAATCTTATCGTAGTCTTAGTATTACATCTCTATTTTACGAGAACCTTCCTTATCTCCGGTTCTCATGAAACCTTTTTAATGTAAGTATAAGGAAAAGTAGAGCCCGTGGCTTCTAATTATGCTTTATTCAATTCCATAAATAGTGATGATACATGCACCATATTTCCCGAAGGCCGTACAAATTCATAGTCTTAACCATTCAAAATATTTTCCACCATATTTATGATGTTACCGTAAACCACTTATTATGAATGTAAACAAAAGTTTATTTTTAATATAACTTATTTAAAAAAAAATATAATAACAAACAATAAGCACTAATAGCATGTTCATACATACCATTGTATGCAAATTAGAAGTAACCAGAGTTTTATATTTACTGATTTAAATAAAAAAATTATCTTTTATCTTAAAAGAAATTAATACTTTATCTAATGATTATTGTAAATAGAAACTGAATTTATTTCTTAAATCTATTTTGATTAAATTCTTATGTTATGGGAAACAAAATTATTGATAAATTTAATGAAGTAATTTTTTCAAACTTTTACTTTGAGGTTATTCGGAGTGGAAACCCGCATACCATATGTAACAACCGCGGAATTAAAATATGCAACTAATTAGATCAATTATGCGATTTACAATGAAAACACCTATATTCAATTAATTAGATCAATTATGCGATTTACGATCAAAACACTTATATTCAACTAATTGGCATAGAATTTTTTACAAATAGGAGCAAAGACAACTTACTTGTAGCGATGATATTCCTTACTTATAATCTCATATTTGAACGTTATTTGAATCTCGCCAACTATAACAAAGTTTTGGGGACGACTCTCCACCCAACCGTAGGCCACCCTAGAGCCTTCAATCAACGTACTACTGTGAGGGAATCATTTGTCTCATAACAGTTTCCTCCCCAAAGAATGGGGGAAGAAATGATGGCATGATCTCTCATCTTTCCCGTCATTTATTAGATAGACCAAACATTGGAAATGGAACCACATGCACACATTCCATGTGTCAGCATGCAACTTTTATTTTTTTATTTTAAGTTTCACTTAAATTAAATTTTCCTTCATCAATTTTGATTCCCACTGCAACTTTGACTTAGCATAGATGCATAATGACCCCCATATGTGATTTTATGATCAAGGAAAGCTCCTAGGCCACTCCAACCCTTCCTTTTCTTCACTGTAAAAATAGGGTAGAGTTATTGTCTTTATCATGCAAGTAGGTTACTGATTTATGAGAAAGTGTGAACTAGGTAGATGGTACATGTAACTCTGATTGGTAGTTTGATGAATTATGCAAGATAAATTAGCTTCCTTTTTGCAAGTAGATGAGGTAATTTGATGAATTTTGCAAGATAACATAACTTTATTTCTACAAGTAGATTAGCCTTTGTCCTTTCATGAATTGATTAGTTAGAATTTACAGGTTGAGTCAATGACATTTCTATTTTCATAGCTAGAAGCAATTTCCAATTGTAAGTTTATCAGCAAGCTTTCATTCTAATTCAGTAGGAGGAAGGGTCTCTGAGCACTTTTTGATCTAATGTCATAAATGAGGGTGGAATTAGTGGAATCCTATCTGTTGTGCTTATAACACTTTCATCTCGAAGTTTGTACGAACCTCGGGTTTATAATTTGAGTTGAGGAGCCCTTGGGAGTTGCAACATTCTTGGTGCAATACCAAGGGTTGTCAGTACCATCTGCCAAAACATGACATATATAAATCTGACATAAAATATTTATTTCCAACAGTTAAAATTACATGATTTCTAAGAGGAAAGAAACACATATGAAAATGACACACGGAGAGAAGAACACATACTCCACATAATAATGCTTGGAATCACCACAAACTTATTCATTAGACTTTTAGAACAACATACATACTTTTTTGTCTCAGAAACTTGCCAAAATTTGCATAAATAGACGTCCCTTGAATAGAAAATCTAACCCTTCAAATGAGTTCCCTCTTCCCTCTTATAGGGAGAGCCATGACAAAAATAGTTACAAAAATATCTTCTAGTGCAACAACTGGCTAAACTAATTAGTTTTGCAAGCATGTTGTAGGCCTAATTACTCTAATCATTATATAACAACTTGATACCTTCTTGAAAATAAAATATATACAAATTTCCAAAATGGCAGAGATATGTTATGATTTTCAAATCAGGAGAGATCCTCAAATACAACTCGCTTGATCCTTTGAAGTAAGTCTCGGTTCCACCACCCTGATTCATGGTGGGTTCACTGGCTGGTCACACCTTCGCCATATAACTGGGTCTAGTATGGGAATATGAATAAGGGTACTATCGGTAATCCTTAGGTTTGTGAGCTTCGAATAGTTTGACTTATCAACGAACATGGTTTTTTACTAGCCACAATAGTTGGAAATCCCTTTGTAAATAGTTTACAATGGTACTTCACTTGAGAGTGATAGTTTTCTCGCATGAGTAATCCAGCTTTCTTTTGGCCTCTATTAATAATTGTTCATATTTATCTCAGGGTAGCAACTGCCCTTTAAAATCCAAACAAATGGGTAAGCCTGCTCTAACCCTCTGTTCAAACTTAGAGTTGAAGGTTGCAACCGCCCTTTCCAACTCACCCACACATGCTTCAACCCTATCCCTCGCTTCTTTCTTTTGAATCACTTTGATGATTTCCATGATTACACCAGTCCTATTAATGATGTCTATCGCCCTTAATTCATCAATTGATTTTTCATTTAGGAATTTGATAATTCTCTCAGTGACTCTAGCCTTCTTAACATTCTCCTCTTTGGCTTTCTAGACGCAGAACTCAATGGTTTTTACCGCAACCTTATGCTTTGCAACCAATTTTATATGTTCCCATAATTTTTTCATTTCTGAGATTATTTCTTCCCATATTATTTGTTTGCCTTCAATCAGGACCATATTACCCTTCAATTTGCTCTCCAACACTTTGATCTCATCCTGCGTTGCCTAATATTTGTTGTTTATTTGATCTACATTTTGCTGAGTGGATTGGAGTTGTTTTTCCTTATTTTCTAGTGTGTGTTTGATGTTTTCCAAGTCGATTTGAACCTTCTTCCACTCATTTTCCGACAACTGTAGTTCTGTGAGAACTTTGGTTAGCTGCTCAATGGGATTTTGCGGGTTGTTTAGTACAACCACGACACAAAGATGGGACTCTATCTATTGTTTTATCTTTGTCACCCACACTTTTAGGGTTATTGCCTCATCATTCCTCTGAATTAGTTCTTTGGCCATGATTTCCTTCTCATTTTCAACTTGAGCTAATTCCTTGGTCTGCACATGCTTTGCAACAAGCATTTTAAGTTGTTATCTCAGTGAGTGTATTTCTGAATACGAGTCCTTGATAATAGCCTCTACAATGGCTTTTTTCATTAGGATCCACTCCCATCTTGATGATCAGTTCTTTGTAGTTTTCATTTTGATTTCTCTAACAGCTTCTCAACCTTGCTAACAGTCAAGGATCCCTTGCTTAAATTGCTACATAACATCTCCCCTACATGCTTATGTAAGTTAATATTGCCTGCAAAGGGAAACTGGTCATGTCGAAAGACAAGTCCACAATTTTGAACTCTAGTCCAAAGGGGAGCGTCTACACTGAGGGATGATATAGGGAGAATTTCATTTTTCTTCTTTCTAGGTCCATCGCGTTCAAAAGCCTGGTCTAATATGGTACTAAGTGGGATAAAAACTATGATGAGATTTCATCCCAAATTTTTTTGTTTCTTTCTTCTATTAGCTTCCCTTCCTCCCATTTAGGACCTACTACTGATGTGTCCCCCACAGAACCCAAGATTTCCACTTTAGTAGAATTACAGGTGGTAGGTTGTTGGGGTCCTCTAGCTGTACCTAGAAGCCATGTTGATTCGACCTCTCTGTAGTCAATTTCACCTCGATTTCTTCTTCTGCCTGCTCCTGAATTTTTTCTTTCTTAGTTGAGGATGCATCCTCCATTTTAGTATCCCCTTCCTCTTCAATTCTTCTTTTATGAGTCTTTTCTTTAATGCTCGTGTCTCAATCTCCATCTTTGCGTTGATATGCCATGAATCAGAGATAGCCTTCCATTCTAATTCTAACCTAAACTCATGCTCATATGTAGAAGCATTGATGTCCTTTCTCTTTTTAGAAATAATTCCATGAGGATCATAATGCCATATTTCTCCAAGTTCAAAATTCAATTCCTTCAACATAATTTCCACCTGTTGGAACTCCTACCTAGAGCTCACAATGGGCCCACTGTCATGGGAAGTTTAAACATAAGACTCTTTTTGGCTTGGACAAAATGGATCTGGTATGTATTTAAGCTTTGTCTGATGAATTCCAAAGCAAAAATTCTCATGGGCATAAATATGGGCAATTGATAGGGAGGCAATTTAGATCCATACACTCGGATTTCAGTATAATCTTCGAACAAATACCAATCACCCATCGTAGTATCTTTGCTGAGCTGAAGGATCATTTTCTGCTGGGGTAAGATTCTAGGGGGGAGTCTCTGTTGATAATTCTGTAACCAGTGGCCATGAAAGTAGAGATAAAATGAGTAAATCCTTCATTATCAGGCTTTTTCTTCAAAGAACTATCCCTGTCCATCACAAATTTCCTTTGTTTATGGGAGTCCATGACATTGAGGCCTAGGTACTCGAATTCTTCCCTATGAGTATATAAGAAAAAAAAACAAATATGGAGTAATAACTGAAGGAGGAAGCAAGGTGAAAATGTTCACATTGGAATTTGATGGCTTTGGCTAGGAAAGAGGGTATATCAAGGGTAACATTTGACTTCATCATTTTATGTAAAATCCCTAAGACTCCTTTGCAGATGTTTAATGTATCATCATCCCTGAATAGCCATAGGATAACGAAAAGGATAGGTTGCACAGATTCTGAAAATAGGGTGATGGGAAGGGTTTCTGAGCTGACGAGCAATTGGGCATTGGTGGCCATAATTAATTGGTGAAAGAATTGTTTCTCTCCAACTGAGAGCCCAATGTATTCATATGAGAGTGTAGTATCTATAATTTTTTCTCGCTTTAGGGTTTTTGGATAAAGGAAGGCGTCATGAATTAATTCAGGGGTGACCCCCAAAATTTTCTGCTCGGTGGAAGAAATACAACAATTTTTCTCCTTCATGAATGTAGCCATTAGCCAGGCTATGAATTATGGTAAATGGTACATGGTGTGGGTGATGAGGTGGTATAACTGGTTGATTTATGGTAGCATCAGGTATGCAGTCTCAAAATTTGCAAGGAAGCTTAGACACATGCATTCTACAATACCCAAAAATCGTTTTGGGGAATTGCACCCAGGGACAATTTTATTAAAATAATTAATTATTTCTAATGGGTGCCTAAGTCTAAACTTATGAAATTAAAACAATTAAAGGGTATTAATCTAACTGTGGGTGAAACTTCTAGAAGAAGACGAGGATCAAGCCAAAAATGATCCGAGTCATTGATTAGAATCTAATCTAGGTCGTTAGTTCTCAACAGAAGGATTATAAGAGGAGGCTTGATGGGCATTCAGAAGATACATCAAGTGGAGATCAGAAGATTAAATTTTTGAAGTAGAGTAGCTGCCGGAGAGAAATTCGAAGTGACCTTTTGCAACAAGGGGCAAGGATAATATTTGGTGAGGAGTTTTCCTGGGCCAGAGAGTCCAAGGTAGAGAGGACAAAACGACATCAAAAGAGAGGCTGACGCTGACCCACACAGTGGCAGCACAAAGCCTAGAGGGAGATCAAATTCCTATTGAGGGGTAGGGATAGTATCCGGTAGGGAGTTTCCCTAGGTCGGAGAGTACAAGACAAAGAGGACAAAACGACATTTAGAGAGAGGCTGGTGCTGACCCACACGGTGTTGACTCAGTGACAGTGTAGAGCCTAGAGGGAGATCAAATTCCTACTAAGGAAATAGAGTTTTAGAAGTTGAGAGTTGGGTTGTGAGACCGGGAGGTTGGAAATCAAAGTTTCTGGTCAGCAAAGTGTTAGAAGGAGGAGAAGTGCAATGCCTAACAGAGGTGACGTAGAGACTGTGTGGGGTTGATGCAATTCTGCGCAGAAGGGATGTAGAGCCTCTATTCAAGTGAGATCAGAGTTAGATTCTTCCAGGGATAGGGTGAGAACATCTCACTACTTGTTTTGTCCAGTTTCTCTCTATATAGGATAGCCAATTGGGCATCCAACAAATTGTACTCATAGTTACTACTGCATAATAGTAAAACCCTCAGCTGCTGCACCAATTTTCCCACACTAGGTTTTTTCGGGGACATTTGTCCAAAAATAACTGTGTAGATGTGATGTATTTCTTTCTTGTTCAGTTTCTTGCTTCCACATTTTATTTAAATGGTGAAGACTGTAGTGTATTAGTTTCGGTGTTTACTGTAGGAAACAATAAATAATTTTGTTCAGTAATTAACAAATAGAAGAAAAATAATTAGTTGCTGCAGTAGAAATTTGGGCTTCCAAATTTTCACACAGCCCAGACTTAATAACACAGAAGGGGTCTCTTTGTTCAGAGAACAACCATAAAATTCAAAAAGAAGGTCAGCCAGATTTAGAGGGCAGAAGGGGTCATGAATTTCCCCTTCGGTGTCCATGAGGGGTTCAAAATGGCCCAAGTGTTTTGGTTGTTGTTGGTTAGAGATTTTTGATGAGTCCTTTTTAAATCTAATCATGGTTTCCAATTTTACAGGAACATGGTACTTAGGAATTACCTGGCAAGCAGAGGAAGTTGAAAGCTGATGGTGCAACAAAGCTCTTGCGATATGGGTTTCCAGTTAAGGATAACTCACGACTTCAAGTTCTAAAACATGGAGTGGCTTGTGCATGAGTGTGTTTTAAATAAAAAAGTTGTTTTTGTTTTTGTTTTTTAAACTAAAACAATCAGCGTGCATATTACAATGGTTAGTTCATGGGGATTTTAAACAGGAAACATAATTGGAAGGTGTAGGGAAGATATGTGGTAGAACTAGATTGGGCGAAGGACAAGGGTCGAAAGGAGATACATCAATTTATTTTTGCGCTTTCTTGACAAGCTCGCTTGATAACGGTCCTCACTAATGACGTGCTTCGCACGTTGACCTGACATGTGGCGGACCCTTTTAATCTTCCTAGTGGGGTGCCTAGATGGAGTTGGAGTGAAGGCTCATGCCACCGAAATTAATAACGACCATTGATCTGTAGATATTGCTTTATTGACTCTGACCTTCCCGGGGGTAGCGTTGGCTTAAAAACCACGTTTGTCCACCTAATGGAACTCCTTTCGATTGATGTTGCTTTATGATGGGAAATGATCCTTTTAATAAATGTCCGCTCTTTATTCGTTGATAACTGTGACATGTGGAAAATTCACTGCCATTTGGCGATTTCCCCTCACTGGAAGTAGTGTTTGTCACCACTGAGCTATAACCCGGTAGCTCAAGTGCCTTGGCCCCCTAAATCTTGGAAGCCTTACTCCCTTTAGAATTCCATTAGAAATGGGGTTCTTACTCCTCGGGGGTCTACGACCGGGATGGCACAATATTGATGCTCACTAAGCCACGTGTCAACCCATGATTGTTCCAAATGTCGTTTATATCTAGGTCCTTCATGTTCCTGAAAACTTTGAAATTGTCAACCATGTGTTCAACTTCCATTGAGTAGTTGTTGACGTTATCTTTGCTCCATAGTGTGTTTCCATATGTATGTCGAATGAGAAAATCCCTGGTCCTTGACTGTGAATGGTGCAATCTCGACTTTTTTAAAGATTAGGTTAGCAAAAAGTTACGAGGATACAAGATTGCTAGGCCTCCATTCTCTGTTGTGGGGTTCTATCAATAGATGCCCCCGACTTCGACAATTGACAAATTTCTGATCTCTGGTCCCCTGAGCCTTTTATAATTAGTTTCATGAGGAGAAGCAGGATTTCAGGATTCCAGGTTTTCCACTTTTACGTGCTCATCCATTGTTCTGAAAACATGTCTAATCTCTGCTATGTTCTACACCCCACTGCCCCGGGATGTAATACTTAGGAAATGAAAAAGGAGAGTACAATAGAATGTAAGTGAAAAAAGCTATAATTTGCTTAGGAATTGTTCCCTAAAAAACATCTTTGATAAATGTAATAGACAAATGAAATTAGGAAATATATTTTATTATGATAAATTACATGCTATAACCATATATAATATACATCACACTACTTATCCATTAATCCATTTATATTATAAAATTAATAAGAAGGAGAACATTTAGCTCATTTCAAGAAAAGTACATACCCATTCATCTCATTACTAAATTGTTAAAATATTTAAAACATAAATTTACTATAGTGCATCTACTATTCATCCAAAATTCTTTAACACAATATTTAGGATAGGGTATGAATAAATTACCTACACTTCATTCTTCATGTCGATCCACTCTATGTTATATACTCAAATAAGTTGACTGCTACCATATGGGGAGCTTTAGTGTTATCATTATTTATGCTTCGAACATTCAAGCTAATATTATGCCATATTTTTGCATTTTATTTAACAAGATTAATAATCATAAATAAAAGGAATAATATGCATTGGTAAAACCTCTTTATGAAGTTCCAAACTAATAGTGTTCATCAAAGTTCCAAATTAATATTGTTCATCAAATCTAGGAAAATAACTTTTAATACATTCAATGAGATAAGTGAATTTTTTTTTTTTTTTTTTCTTAACACATAAGTGAGTAGTATTATATTAAAATCTGTGCCTAGATGTGGCATATACTCCGGAATTGGAGTACATGGTTGCTCTTACAAACTATTCCTCTAGAGAGGAAATGTCTACTGATACCAAAATCCTAACTTGAAGACATACAAAAACAGAGTGTTGATATGATAACGATTTACAAAACTGCCCAAGAAGGAAAACATATTTGAATTTTGAGCTCATCCCAAGAGAGAGTTAGGATCCTCAACTAAAGCCCTGTTGAGGTCTGGGAGAAGAGTTCCTTTGCGTCTACTAGAGGCACTAGACTTAGCATTGGTGTTTTTCCTGCAAGAATTTTGGGTTTGAAGAGCTTCAATCTGCTGACGTAGTGTGTCAACTTCATCTGCCTAGTGAGCCATGTTGTTTTTGAGCTCTTGTATTTCTTCCTCTAGGATGATGATGAGGTTCATCTATTCATGCAAATTCATTTTAGTTTCCATGATATCCAAATTCAAGGTCCCTTCTTGATGGGAGCACAACAAGCATGTAGGGTGACCCCCATAACCTGAATAAGTCTATTTGTGAATCTTCATTGCCACCTGAATAAGAGAAAAAGGCCAACGAATCCCAACTTCCACAGACATGAAGAATTTAATTGAGGTCAATTATATCACAGGGGGAAGGTTGAGAGCCTAAAATATAGTTTTCTCTAAGGAAAGAGAGGAGAACAATCATACTACATAGGAGTAGAGTAATAGAAGAGGCTTGTAGGTTACCCATGACATACAGGGATGGGAACCCAGGGGGCATACCAAAAATCAAACAACAAGGAGGAGTAAATGGTCCAAGTATGAAAAAGAGCCAAGACTAGAACCCAATAAAACCTTGTTTTTTTGTAGAGGGGAGATAGGGAACCGCAAGAAGAAAAGAGACATGCATTAATGTAATTTCATTTCAAGTGATTTGGACATACTTTTCCTTATTCACTTTAGTAATTTGAGATGAAGTCTAAATATCCATAATTTAATATGGTATTAATGTCAATTGAACTTATTATATTACAGTGTTGTGTAAAATGAATTCTTTGGTCCAATTGTGAGATATGAAATTGAGAAGGAAATGACCAAGTTTTCAATCTTGTTTTCATAATTAAAACATAACAATGATAGTATTTCAAGGCTCATTGAGGTTTTTGAACTCTTTGACTAAGCAAATAGATAGAATCAAAGTGTTTTCATGAGTATGTGTGATGTTTTTATAGTTTGATGAAGAATTGTTCATGATCAGTGATGTGTCTTGACATCCGATGGACCCCTTCATTCCAATGCATAGGAACCATTGGACTTCACAATCTCTTTCAAGGTAAACACTATCTAACATCAATATAGTGGAGTGATTTGCATAATATGAGTTTTTTTTATCACAGGATTTATGTTCTTTCATCTTGCTTTTTAAATTACTATTATTTAGAATTTTTTATAATAAAAAAATATATTTTATATTTACATTATAAGGGGTAATAGAGAAGTGTGACACGTATAGATTTAGGGTGGTGGTATTGGAAATTATAAGAAAGCACAAATCCTCTCTCAAACACCACACTTGTGTATCATTACATATGTATCATTATTTCACAAAGGGCACTTCTCTACGGTAAATATTTCTTTATGGAATAAGTGAAGAAATTGAGCTTTGTTATAGAATTTAAACCCTTTCACTCCGAGATGGATGTGTTATCTATTATTCACAAACCAATCATTTCTTAACATTTTTGATAAATTAGAAAGTAAAAATGATTGCAAAATTACAATTGAAAAGAGTTACTTTCATTCATTGGTCCTTTGCTTTCTTCAATGTTCCTTAACAAAAAAGGTTTGAACAACAAAACAATGTATCCTAGAATGTGTCTCAAGTACAATTTGACCAAATAACTTGATTGTGAGCCCACAAACATAGTTATTCATAGTATTTTTTCTCATACTAAATTCATACTTTTATAACAAATACAAGAGGCATGAATCTATTCAATTATTCATGTCCTGAATATCCTATATGAAATTTTGTGAAATATTTTGATTACAATAAGAAATAATACAAATAGTACATGAGAAATTTGGTGCTTCCATAGTTAACTCAATTATAAGGTTTCTCTTTATCTTTTTATGGATGAATTTCATATGAATTATGGTTGGAACTCTATTTTTGACATCTTGTCATTGGGAGCCAATAAATCAATGACTTTACAAATTGTTGAGGTGAAGACTCTCTTGTGCACTTTAAAATATAGATCTCATATAAACCAATGATTTTCAACTTTTAATTAAATTATGCATATGACTCTAAAAAATATCGATACATAATAATGAAACCCCATTTCCTCCTTATCCAATAGTCCTTAACATAACCTCTTTATATATGGGCACAACATTATCCTTGAAAGCTCCTTTAAAAACAAGAAAGGAGATTAATTTAATAATAAACATGTATTTAACTACCCTCTAAAGCACACTCTCCCATGATACATCCATTCAAATTTACCCAATCCTCGAAAAAAACATAAACGCCTTCGGTGTTGCCTTTCTCCAATTTGGGATTTGGGAGTATGCTAGTATTTAATTAAAAAATTGTATTAAAATATTGATAAATTGAGAGTATGCTAGTATTTAATTAAAAGATTGTATTAAAATATTAATAATTACTTAAAAGATGAAATGCTTTTTTGGCTAAGTTTTTTGACAAGCTTTTTAGTTTTGTTTGCACATTTGTAACAGTTGTGGCTTTTGCTGTGCGCTAAAAACATGCTCCATCAAACAAAAATACCATAAATTCAACGTATTAATTTTTAATTAAAAAATTGTATTAAATTATTAATGATTACTTAAAAATGGGATTAAAAGATGGCATGCCTTTTTGGCTGTAAGTTTTAAATTGGAGATTTGACGAGCTTTTCAGTTCCGATTTTTTAAGTGATTTGGCACATTTGAAATAGGTGTGGCTTGCTGTGCGCTTACAACATGCCTCTACGGCTATTACTCTCAACCCTGGGCTCTTAATGCCTTTAAGGATTTGGACAGGAACCACCCTGAAATCCTGCTCGCTCCACTTGGAGTTGTCTAGCAGGGCAGTATCATTAGCATTCTGTATTTCTCTGTAAATAAACCAATGCTACTGCTCTAAAAGGGATTTTCAATAGGCAGGTGCCAGAGATCTCCATAGAGCGGCATTTGGAGAGGACTGGAGAGGATTTTGAAATATGTCAATCTATGCTTACATCGACGGCCTCATTCAGTTCCATCCGCAATTCCGCATTACGTCTGTGAATGTCCACAGGCTGCTCATCGCCACCGTCATGTTCCTCGAAGACCTGTAAGCGATTTCTCTTCAATACTTTAGTTACCATCTACGTTCTCTATTTCCTGTTTTTCAGCAGTTTTATAAATTCCATTATTTTCATGAGTCTCAAGATTTTAATATCTGTTTTGATTTCGGGAACAGAAATTATAGGAAAAGGCTGCTCATCACCACCGTCATGTTCCTCGAACACCTGTAAGCGAATTCTCGAATTCAATACTTTAATTACCATCTACGTTCTCTATTTCCTGTTTTTCAGCAATTTTTTAAATCCCATTATTTTCATCAATCTCAAGATTTTAATATCGGTTTTGATTTTGTGAACAGAAATTATAGGAATTCGTATTACGCGAGTAGGAAGCGTGAGCAGCGAAGAAATAAATAGAATGGAGATGGAATTCTTATTTCTGATGGGTTTTGGAATGGTGCGTGGCAAGAGATGGAAATAGAAGGGAGCAAAATGGCCTTGACCATCAATCTTCCAGAATTCATATTCTTTCTATCAGGTATTTAAATGTTTCTTTTCCCAGCATGTTTGGATAACCAGAAGATATAGAAGTGATCAGGGTTTGTAAGGTGTTTAGTTGTATTCTTATTTAATTATTAGGCTTGTATTTTTCCGTCCATGTGTAAACATCTATAAGGCCCACTGGTACTTGATTATTTTTCTTTTTTTCCAGATAGAGTAACTATGGGAATTAGGGTCTATGGTTCACCTGCACATTTCTTACATGTTCACCCCAAGTCTTTTAAAAGAGTTGGTTTATTGGTTTCACTAGGTTTCCAAGTGCTAAAATCTCATGCTAAACATGTTCAACAAATTTTTGCTGTATAGGTTTGTCTTGTCACCGAATTCGTAACAATATGATAAGCATTACAGGAAGGTCTTATCTCTTATGATGTCCATCTATTACACAATTGAAGGGAAGTGCTGCCACCTTCTACAGGAACTTGAGAGTCTCCCTCACTACTTTTTTCCCATAACCAGACCAGAGATGCCTAGCATTTTTTATAAGGAAAGTGTTAGGGCACAAATCTCGGCCCTTTTAGGGATGTACTCAGACATACCCCATCAGGTGCATCACTTGTTTCTTCTGTTCAGTTTTCTGGTGGTGCAAGCAATAGGCCCTATGTGGCCCATCGCATCTAGACTCTTTCAATCTTGTTTTCTAGTCTACTGAGGGCTGGAAATGACAATTAGAGATTCATACTTCTTTAGCTATCAGATTGGTAAGGTCTTGAACCTCTTCTCGACATTGTCCTGACAGGTTGACAGGTTGTCATTCTTTGACAGGCTGTCATTCTTCTGAGAGACTCTTGAAGAGCTCTTGTCCCAGAGCCTAGATTGGACGTCATAGAACTAATAGATAGTGTAGCTCTAGTAGAGCGTAGAGACACATATAGGTTTCCTTTGTTCTAAGTTCCTGTCTCCATGCTTCTTTCGAGTAGCAAGTCATCAATTCAGAGTTTCTTTTCCTTGACCTTGAGTGGTAGGACTCATGAGTGGTGGACCCTTTGCATTGGAGCGCACCATATGATCTTGCCGAGGATTATGTGGAAGGGGTACTACTCCAGTGCCTTTGTTGAAATCCATGCTAATCTAACTCTTTTCTTACAGATTTCATTGGAGCCTGCCATCTTTGTGATACCTTAGATTTTTATCTTTGATATTTCATGTTTGGTTTTCATATCCTTTAATGTGAGAAGCATTATGAATTCTCTTTTTTCTTTGGTCCTGTTGCATCATTTTCCAGTGAGCCTCAATATTCTTCTTGCTTTGTTTATGAGTAACCTCGCTGGAAACCACCAAAGAAACCAGAATTGATCCCTCCTTGGTGGTTTTGGACCTTTGTTCAGATATGGCTTGGAATCTGGTAGTCACCACATGTCTTTGGAATAACCATCTGAGTTGGTCATTCGTAATTAATTGCAATTCTGATCTAACTGGCACTGGATCTGGTCACTAGAAATGATTCTGTCAGGTCAGAATTAGTCAAGAAATGATTCCAATATGACTATCAAACAGGAAGCACCCCCTGCGCCAGGAAATTCTGCTATAGAAAATAGAGAAACTTGTTCTAATAAAAATGTTATACGTTATCTGAACACAGAGGCATCTGCTTTATATCACCTAAATTTTTTTATACTGAAATGGGAGATATCTATGAATGGTTTGGGGGATGTATGTATGTTGGATGTCCCTTAACTTGACACATGTGGCACCAGTTTTGACACTTATATTCAAGATTAAAGAAGTTACATCTTATACTTCCTTCTGAGAACAAAAACTAAATAGACCATAGCTGTCTCTAATACTGTCCAAAATAGATTTAAAAAAGGTTTAAAACCAACATCCTGTATAGCATGATTCTATTTTATGCATATAAAAAACGCCTATTATAATGCTGAAATAAAGCTATTTGAAAGATCAAATGAAAAAAGTTCTATTATCATGAGATAAGCAGAACACCTCCAGAACATGCTATAAAGAGCAAGGAGAAGACCGGTGCTATTGTCATTTTGATCCACAGTGAAAAGCAAGGTTATGTAAGAAAAGCCCAAGTTTCTTGGGGCTGGTCCCCATTTGTCCTGTCGACTGCCATTTTTAAGAAAATTTCAGCAACATGAACTCCCATGTTTGAAAGTTTGTCTGCCCATTGCCAGATCATTATGTTCCCTATATATGCGGGTGAATGATATCTGATTGGAATTTCCTTTTAGAAGATTGACCTGTTCCATCTCTGGGTGGAGGCAGATATTATGCATTTCTGTTCTCCCATTTATCCAATCAATTGACAAATTTGAATCTTTAAAGACTTGGAACAGTTCACCACTTGCTCTATAGCAGTTCTTAACAAGGCTGCCAAGGCTTTCAGTTCTGTCCAATTATTTGAGACCTTCCCAAGAAACAATTTGAATGAGAAGTAAAGAGAGTTAGAAAGAAATAAAGCACCCCCTGCATCACACCCCCAAGGGTTTCCTTTACATTTACCATCAAAGAAACTCCAAGGTGTCTTTATGTGTATTTCTAAAGTCCTATTCTATCTCACAGGCTTTGGGCTTGGAACCAATTTAATCTCATCATAAACAATACCTGATTTTATAGAAAACTTCGGGGTGAAAGAGTGTTCTTCAACAATAGTGGCATTTCTTGTTAACCAGATTCTTCATGCTGCAATACAAGGAAGGGCCTTATGATCTGCAACTGAAGTGTTTTCAACTTTTCCACCTGGAATTTACGTACACTAGTGAGGTATTCTCCTCACTTTCCATTGTCTCCTGCTAGAGTTATAAACTCTTTCTATACCTCCTTAGTAAATGGGCAGTTTGTAACAATATTCTGTGCAGATTTTTCGTTATTCCTCCAAAGAATTTAGAAGCTGGGACCTTGCCATGATATCCTCTGGAGCACATCCTAAAAGAGAATCTTGTTTGCTAAATCAAGCTAGCAGAAAATCCTAGATTTTGGAGGATCTTTGAGCTTCCAAACAGGCTTCCACTGCCAGGTTAGCCACTTGTGGATCAACTTCTGAGCATCCAAATAGGCTTCCACCACCAAGTAGCCATTTCTGGATCATCCAAAAAGCTAGTTCCTAGGTGCATCAATGAAATCTTTTGCATCCCGTCAAATCTTTCGAAGTTCCAGACTCGTTCTTCCTTTGGTAGTAGGTACATCTATTAGCTCTTCCTCTTCCTGTGATATCTCCTATTCTAAAGGAGAATTTTTGGTATTGGCTTCCGCTGGTTGAAGTGGTTTGACCAACGACTCATCTTTTGACTGCTCTTTGGAAGGCATTTCTTGAGATTTTCTTAAGGCCCTATCCTCCATGAACTTCACATCTCGCCAAACTACTACCTTCCTGCTCCCTGGAAGAAAGATTCTATATGCCTTAGCATTCTCGCTATATCCCACAAGATATCCTTTCTCTGCAGTTTGATCTAACTTCTTCCTCTTCTCCTCGGGTATATGGCAATATGTTAAACTCCCAAATATCCTGAAACGACTAACTTCAGGTGTCTTCTCGGTGAAGACCTGCTCTGGAGTAATCTTGCCCAACGCCCTATGAGGAGTTCTATTCTGGACATAGACTGTCGTGCTGCATGCTTCTGCCCACAGGAATTTTGGCATATCTTGATCATACATCATTGCCCTAGTTGCTTCCACAATAGTCTTGTTCTTCCTTTCTGCTACTCCATTCTACTCTAGATTATAGGGAGTTTTCCACTCTCTTTTGATGCCCTACCTAGCGCAAAATAAGTAAAGTCCTTGTCGACATACTCTCCACCATTATCTGAGCGCAACACTTTTATTTTCCTTCCTGTCAGATTCTTCAGTAGAGCCTTGAACTCTTTGAATCGACAGAAAACCTCATCCTTGGTTTTTAGAAAATAGATCCAAGTCTTCCTGGAATGGTCATCAATGAAGGTGACGAAGTATTCGACACCACTAAGAGCTTTTGTGGACAATGGTCCGCAAATATTTGAGTGTATCAATGCTAGTACACTCTTGGCCTACTGTTGCTTCTAGGAAACGCTACTTTGGCATACTTGCCCAGAGCACACCCTCTACATACATCATCTCGTTCAGTACTAAGATCTAGAACTCTTGTTACAGTTTTCCTGAGAATTATCAGAGCCCCATGGTGCAAATGTCCCATCCGTTTGTGCCATAGTTCATTCAAATCCTTGTCTCCATTACTGCCTATCAGTCCCGATGGTGATTCTAGCTACAACCTGTACAACCTGTTACTTATGATTCTGATCTGTACCTTCTTTTTCCAACTCAAGTGTTTGACGTATATTTACTCCTTAATGAAGAAAACGTCATAGCCCTTGCTTTGAAGTTGAGATATGAAAAGTAAGTTCATCCCCAGTCTTGGCACATGCAGCACATTGGTAGCTCGGAACCACTCTCCTGTTTCTGTTTTAAAAACTATAGTACCCTTCCTTGCTAGAGTACACTTTGCCTTATTTCCCATGGTGATATGAAAATTCATTATTTCCTCCTAATAGTCTGGGAAACATTCCTGGATTCCTGTCATATGCCAAGAAGCTCCACTGTCTATATACCATACCCCTGATGATACAGAGCTTGCTACGCAAGCAACTTATTCTTCCAATTTGGAAGCCAACATAGAGAAATCGAAATTTCTATCTCTTGTGCATTCTTCTAAAAATCTGCACGAGTCTCCTGACGTGGATGCCTCTACATTGTGCCCTTGACCCATAATTGGTTTTCCCTTCCTGTCTCCGAATCTTTACTCTGATACCATGTGAAAATTTCTAAACAGAAATTCTATTACTGCAGCAAGTGATTTATTTTACCTAGTTATTTCTCAATAAGTTATTTACGAAATCACTTCAGTAAATATTAAAATAAATTCTACTATAGATATCACACCATTATACAAAAACAAATATATGCACAAGAATCAAATACATGAACATAGTTATTTTTGGACAATTGTCCCCGGAAAAATCCAATGCAAGAAAACCTGTGCAGCAGAGGAGGGCCTTATTAATCTTCAGCAACAATCGCTTTTACAGAAAAATTTTGCATAGACATTGGGAGAAAACACCTGAGACTTTTCTCCGAGACTTCTGACACCCTAGAGGACTTCATTTCCCTACTGCGTCATTCTGCGTGGCTCTGTGCTACTTTGTCCTTCTCTGCATCATCCACTACGTCTCTATGTTCTGCTTCTCCCTCTGCGTTGTCTCTCAAATTCCCTGCGTCACCTCTTCTAAGCTCTCTGACTTCCGCTAATCACCCCCTCTTCCTCCACCCTACAACTCTCCCTCTGAAATTGATTTCACTCTCCCTAAGAATCGATTTTCCTTCAAATACTGAGTATTTGCTGGTGTGTCTCCAAATGACCCTCAAGTCATCTCTTATACTTTTCCTGTTGACGAATCAACGACCAAGATTAAGTCTCTAACCAATGGCTAAGATTAAAACAGACTTGATCCTCGTCTCTTAGAAGCTTCTCATCCTTATTTTTATTAATACCCGTTAATATTTTTATTTTTCTAAGTTTAGACTTAGGAGCCCATTAAAAATATTAATTATTTTAATAACTCCTCATCCTGATGGAATTTCTCAAAACGATTTCTAGGTCTTAGAGATCTTATGTTCCTTAGCCTCTCCACCAAATTTCATGGCTAGGGCACATCCGATGCTACCACAAATCAACATAAGAGACCAACACCCAGAAACACCAGGAGGGAGGAGAGAACTGATTCGATGAGGATACCTCTCCCGACCAAATTGAGCCATATTACTCCCCATGAGTGCACCCTTTTCCTTATTTTCTGTAGAACATTCTCCCAATCTTCCTCGAATGCTTGCCTTAGGGAAATGGGAATCCCAACATAGTTGAAGGAGGTTCGATGGGCATCCACAGGGAAGCCAAGTAGATGAGCAATTGCCTTCACTGTTTCCACTTGACAATTCCAGCCAATCAATTGGCATTTCAGTTTATTTATTAGTCCCCCAGAAAGAAGAAGATACCTATCTAAGATCTTTTTGAATCTAGATGCAATCCCCAGGGAGGCTCCACCATCAGAAGGGTATCATTGGCAAACTGAGAATGACTAATTTCTCGAACATTCCTTACAATACTAAGACCTAGGAGAGAACCTGCCAGCTTCTCAACTTCGAGCATACGACTCAAAGCTTCTGCCATGATTATATAAAGAAGAGGTGATAGAGGACAACCTTGCTGCACGCCTCTAGAGGCAGCGAAGAAGGGGGCCGGGCGACCATTAATTAATGGAGCGATCCAAGGGGAACCAATACAAGCATTAATCCATAAAATGAGATCATTACTAAACCCTAACACTCATTACTAAAGACATATTCTGAGTGACAACTCGTTCTATGTCTTTGATCAGGTTGTCGAGGGTGAAGCTCGGGGCGTCAGGGGCAAGAACATTCTTCATAGGGGTAAATTCACCTTCGCCTTCCTTCGAGTTACTTTCTGCTACTATTTCTCCTTCTTCAATTACCGAAACCTCCATCACGCTTGTCCTTTGAGTGGGAGCCTCCATTTCTAGTTCCTAATCACTTAGCACTTTGAAGGGGTTCGAGGAGGAAGGAGCAGTGTTGTTGGCCACAGGGCCTCGAGGCTTTGTCGTTAGTCCTTTTCCTTTCGGAGCTCCTTTTGGGTTTTGCCATTGCTCCTCCTGAGCAGCTGGAGCATCCATACTTTTATCTTTCCTAGATTTGATGCAGTCTCTAGCAAAGTGACCATAATCGTGACAGCCTCCGCATTTAAATGGGATTTGTTCGTAGTCCAAGACTTGTTTGTGCTTCCATTCTTCCAGATTTAGATTAAATTCCGCTGGCAGACCCTTCTCCAAATCTACTTCTACACAAATTTTGGTACAGGAAAATTGGGAACCTTTGGGTTCAGACTTGTCCAAATATTTCCCAATTCCATTACCAATAACCCGGAGGCAGTCATCACTCCAGCAAGAGATTGGGAGGTACGAAAGCTTGACCCAAACAGGGATAGCAGTAGGGATGTCCTCGTTTGGATTAAATTCGAGGGACCATTTGTTCAAATACATCCCTCTGGAGCCAAAGAAATATGGCCCATTTCGGAATACTACCTCTTTGTCCTCCTTATTTTCAAACACAAAGATAAAAAAACCCATTGCCAACTGCAGAAAGAGAAATCTCACCCTTCATCATAGGATTCCATGTTTTCTTTATCCAAACTTCCATCGATCTGAGTTAGGGCCACATACCCATGAATTTCCCAATCAAGGCTCTCTCGGCATAAGCAAGGGAGGTTCGACGCACCCAATCCGGCAAGGATATATTCTTAACCTCATCGTTTTGCTTGACGAACTTGGATGCAACGACAGAAGCTCACGCACACTTTAGCAGGGAGGCCACTAGAGATTGGAAGGCAACATCAACGGAGGGGTCCGGTAAGGGAGATGGGGGTGCCCCCTCCGCAACGGCCATAAGGCAAGCTTGCAGTTCTCAATTCGAACTAAGGACTCCCGCCGAAAAATCTCCAGTCAATCAATTCTTAATTCTTGAGCCTCAGTCTCGGATCTCAGCAAATTATTGCTATTGTTAGTACAAAAGTTTTTAAGGAAGATGTTTTACTACATTTCTTGGAGAACTAAAGGGTTTAGGAAAGAAATTATTATTTTATTGTAAGGAGAGATGAAGTTCAACTATATTTAAAGAGTAGCTCTCTCCATTTGTAGTCATGGTTGGATTTGTGGGGAGTATCTCCTCTTTGAGCTTCATTGTATATCTTTTGGAAGACATAATGGAAAATTCATGGTTTCCCTTTATTCATATGTGAAACATGTTGTCATTTCTTTTGTTGATTTCGAAGTTACTTGAAAAGAACATGCTTGAAAGGCCAAAAGGTAAGGAGATATTACCATTTTGGAAGGGTTTAATGTGAGAATTCTTCCCCTTTTAATCTCCTTCGATGTTTTACTATTGAATGTGTTATCTTACATCTAACTTATTTGGAAAAAGTCCCGATTTAATCCTGACTTTTTCGATTTAATCCCGACTTTTTCAACTGGGAAAAAATCAGCAAAAAATCAGCCAATTTAATCGGCCAGCTAAAAAAATCGTGTTTTGGGGATTTAATCCCGACTTTTTCCACACTACATCTAACATCTTTTAAGTATTGTTTTCAGGTTAACACTTCATTGTAGAATGCAACGTTATAGTGTTGTTTGAGTATGGCGCCTTTAAGGTCCCCTCCAAATCTTTAAAGAGGGTTTTATTTCTCAACATGCATGAATATATGACAAGTAGGTGGCCCAACATAACATGTGTGGACTAAATGTAGGCTTGGCTTTGTAAAGCGGCTTCATATGATATAACTTGAATAATATATGAGCTATGCTAGTTACAACAAATGGTTGAATGTACATGTCCCATGAGAAATGGAGTATCCACATCCATATAGTAATGTGACACCTCCAATATTAAATTTAAAAAATACCATAAGAAGTAGGACAAATCTCTACACAAATCAACTAACTTAGCTACATGGTCAAAGAGACTAAGGTAGTGGAGGAAATGGCTTCATAAAGCATAACTTTGGGCCCACAAAAGTTATGTTTTATGAAGTCGTTTCCTCCACTGCATGATCCACTTTGACAATGAGATTGAATTGGCCAATTTGTGTAAAGAGAGCCATCCTTCTTCTTATGCCATTTGATAAAGTTAGTATTGGAGATGTCACATTGTCATATAGAGGTTGATATTCCATTACTCATGGGACATGCACATTTAGTTGCGGTTCCCAGCTAGAAAAGCTCAAATATTATTCAAGTTATATCACATGGAGCCGCTTTATGAAGCTAACTTTACACTTGGTGCACGCATGTTGTGGTGGGCTACCTTCTCATCATATATTCATGCATTCTAGTGGATTGATTTTGATTGAAGTCTATCAATGAAGCTATTTCTCTTATGCTTTATGGAGGTCATTGGAGCACCTATCAAAGACAAGCAACCACATGAAAGAGGTCGCTAACATCTAAGTTATTTTTGGAGAAGGATCCTAGCTAAGTCATTATTTTGTTGTTGTTGAAATTGTCTTGTGGAAATAGTTACGATGAGAACATTACGATATTGTTTTCCTTGTAGAAGATGACTATTATATTGTTTTCTCTAGGACAGGACATTGGTTCCAAACAAATCACTTCTAATTTTAGTATGGAGTTTGTTTAAAAGGATGGAAATGTAATATTTTAGTGTATTCCTTGAGGAACAAAGGTATTGTAAGAGAAGTGTAACTTAAACCTATATAAGGGTCTGATGTGTTCCCACAAGTTTTATCAAATTTTATTATGTGTTTCCTTATGAACTGGATTCAATCATCATATTATTTTTCATCTATCACAATAATTTTTAGGTGGAAAAACTAGAGGAATCAGCTTATGAAGCCATTTTAGCAACAAGTCCCATTGGAAAATTTGGGGTCCAAAACTGCCTAAAATATTCCAGATCCATTTTGAAGCATCAAAGGACAACTTTTTGTGGTCCCAAACTTACATGGACTAAGATATAATATTCTAAATACCAAGACCTTTCCAATGCAGCAAGAATCTCCTCAATCAAAGTTTGTATGAGAAAGTTATACCTCCTGCAAGTTGACCTACCTAGCTGATCACCATGGTATGAATGGGTGACATGTTAGCCATGTTACTCACATATGTGGTGCTAGATATATGTGGACATTAAATAAGACTATACAAGGTCCAAAACTATAACTTTAGTTGAGGGTTGAGAGAGTAAAGCCTTAACCTTAGTTGGTTGTCGGGTTGTGTTAAATACCAAGTTGTTAGGAGGAGTAGGGGTTCCATTCTATGTTTTTGTATTATGTTCCATCGTTGATCAAAGCAAATAGGAATTGGAAGTGAGAGAGAAAAACAAAGGGAGTTGAATACCTGTAGCAACTATACAGGCCACAGGTCTCAAGTAACTCCATAGAGAGTGCCTCTTCCTTTGTACTTGCATATTTCCATATCAAAGAAAAGAAAACAAAGTAGCCTCACATTCTAGCTAGGGTTTATCTCCTAAGTGTTTCTCAGGTTAAAACTTCTGTCTATTATGGATGGTGTGTGTGTGTGTTTCTTTCTAGTCTCTATTTCTCACATTTCAACTATTTCATTCATTTAAGCAAAAAAGAGCTATTAAAGAATCTAAGATCTATAGACTCAGTTATTTTATCAGAACAATTGTTCCATTGGAATATCCAAAGAAATTTACAGATCACAATGATGACAGATATAGATGTCCTTTGTAAGTGAAAAAGGTGCACCATCTATGCATTTAATGAATATAAATTTCCGAGTGATTACTCTTTTAGTGAATAAAATAAGGCCAATATTCAAGGGATAAAAACAAAGATAGAGGTTTACAATGGCAAACTCAATTTTAACGCATCTCTATATTGTGATAAGCTGAAATACATATATCGCTAATTTCCATAGAATCCACCTAAATTGATCTCATGTCAACCATCGTACTTCTCCTATGGAACTTAAATAAGGCTAACAACCTAGAGAAAATGAAGGAAGGTTTGCAAATTAATAAAGCTCAGCATGTGTTGACTTTATAAAACTATTCAAGTTTCTCAAGGAAGATATGGTTGGGAGAGTGAATAACATATCTGATATCATAGATGACATCATTTTGGTATATGATTCCCATTAATGGAATACAGATCAGCAATGATCATAAAATTTTGTCCTCTTAAAAAACATGGTGATTTTGGCAATTTATTTCTAGCTTTAAATTGCAGTTGAAAAAGAATCCTGTTTACAAAACTTGCAAAAATGTTGGGAAAATTGGTAGCAACTATAACTTCTAGGAAAGATTTAGAAATATTAGATTCTTGCTCTTAATGTTTCCACTTGGATCTTTAAGTTAAGAATAGGTTTTTCTAAGAGCATGTTACATCCAAGTTTCCAATAGATTTTAAAGAGCACAACAATGAAAAAGTTATTGTACTTTCTAACTATACAAGATATGAAGGATAATCTGCTCATGTTCAGACCCGTCAATACTACAAACTGTACTATAGGACACATTAGCTTTGGATTGGGAAGCCTTGGTCATTTTGCAAGTTGTCTAGCGACTGAGGTTAGCTTTAGTTTTGTTCTTGTACCTAGTTTTAAAGTGCAATGTCTAGAAATGAAGTTTTCACTTGTAAACTAGATAATTTTTTAATGCAGTGGCCCTTTCTGTGGATTTACAGCACTAGTTCATAGGCCTGCAATAGAATTAAGATATGATTTGTTACAAGCTTCAAATATATAAAATTTAAATCCTGTGGCATTTAATACGATGATAAAGGCCTACTTTTAAGCCATAGGTCTATGATGTTATGCACATGTTCAAACTTACAGAGAATTGAGTTGGTCATCGTATCATTTCCTAGATGATTTAGTGAAGTCCAACTACACTTATATGTATCAAAAAACCCTTGCAGACAGATATGGATGTGAGAGAAATAATTCCCAAAGCTTTTACTTCCAATAATATTATACATGTTCTGTGCATAGATGGTAGCCTAAAAAAAATTTAAGCAAAGTTTGTCAAACATTTCACTCCCAATAGACTCGATCTCTCATCAAAAAGAGACATAATGGTCAGCTCAATACTTTGATGTCGATTTGCTTATTGATGCTTTTGAAGAGGATAAAACTGACATCATTTTTGTACTTCATAACTGCAAATGATATAAAGGATAGCTATAGTCTAAATGTTAGATGTTTTTGCCCTTTTCCGGGCAATTTTTCCTGTCAATTTTGACTGAAATCTGGCAGGAATTTATTCGAATATTAAGTTTCAGTGGTGTAATATGCAGAAATCAAGTGCCCCAGGAATTTGTCAGGGCATTGAATCTATTTATACACTCAAAGACACATTTTAAACAACTTAAATTCATGATTTTCCCAAAAATTGTATCATCAGATTCTAGTGGAAAAGGAAAAACAATCTAATAGTTAGACTGCTCCTAAAAGATAATTTGTTGATACCAAGACCCATCAATAGTTCAAAGAGTATAAGAGGAAATAAAAGATAATTTGTTGATACCAAGAACCATCAATAGTTCAAAGAGTATAAGAGGAAATATAGGTTTGGCTTGGGAAGCCATGGTTATTTTGTAAGGTGTTTGACTACTAATAAGAGTTCTGGTTGTGATCTTGGACCCCAGCTTAAATTGCAATGCTTAGAAAAATGAAGTCTCTGTTTCTAATCCAGAATACTTTTTTATTAAATGGCCCTTTTTCTGAACTTACACTCTTGGTTTGGACACCTACAACAAGATTAAGGGATGATATTTTAGAAGGTTCAAATATATCAAATTTGAGTCCCTAGAGTATTTAATATGTTCTGCAAGGCATACATTTAGTCTAGAAGGATCTATGATGTTGCTTAAATGTTCAAACTTATCGACAATTGAGTTGCACCCTCGTATCATTTAGGAGATGATTCTGTGAAACCAAACTATATCCATCTATAGCAGCAAACCTATGCAGATAGATATTGGTGATGAGGTAAATACCTCCCAAAGATTTTACTTTCAATAAAATTATTCATGCTCTATGCATATATGGTATCCTAGCAGCCTAAAGGATTAGCTTAACCAGTCGTCATCAATGTTGTTGGGAATTAGGCTAGTTCTATGCTAGAAAGTGCCCAATTTCAATCCCCTTAGAAAGTACACTACTCTATGCTGATGGGTTTACTTAGAATGACATCCATAAATGTGGGGGAAACATCCCTTGGGTTTCCACATGACGTTTTCCTTGGAAAGAAAAGATCATATCCTAGAAAAATTAATAAAAGAAAGTTTGTGAAACACATCACTCCCAATTGACTAGATCTCTCATCAATGGGTTGTAATAACATATACAATGGTTAACCTGGTATTTAGATGTTTATGCTTTTTTCAACGCTTCTCAGGAACCTATAAATCATTTTAAAAACAATGACGCATCACTAACATCCGGTGTGCTTCAAAAGTTGCATACAATGCATCTAAAAACTCTTTAACACTATGGATGGCTCATCATCTAAAGTACATTGTATAAAATTGTCTTCAAGGATACATAATGATTATTCAAAGGTGCATATAATTGATTTTTATATGGCCTTAGACTAAAGAATTGTGCAAATGCTCAAACATTTCGCCGCATCTCAAAGTTTGGGATCTTAAACACCCTTGAGACGAAGAATATTAATTAGTGTGAAGTGACATAATGTGCAAGAGTATTATTTTGTTAACAAAGGTAAGTGGAAAATGAAGATAGCCCACAAGGCGCAACTCAATTGGTGATGGCCTTGTTATGAAGTGTTGTGTAAAACTATGAGATTCAAAGTTCAAATCTTTCTAGGTCAAGCAAACAAAAAAAAAAGAATGGAAAATGAAAATGGAAAACTTCCTTTGGTCTAGAATGTCATAGAAATATTACTAGTTAAAAAATGTCCCCATTCAAGAAATAATAAGCACTCCTAGTAAGCAAGAAATAATAAACACTCTTAGTAAACGAGAAATAATAAAATCGATTCAATCTTTTTAGAATATTAGTTTCATATATTTATTACTTATCCCAAAATTAATTACAATCAACTTTGGCCCAATTCTCCCTAGATGGGATGTTAAGAGGGGAGATGTCACACCGTTCATTATGAGAGGTGACGGTGTAAACACATGACTATCCTTGGCGATAGGCACGTATAACATTCATAAATAGTAGGAGATGATAAAGGAGAGAACATCACTCTACACCAACAAGGCTGTGTATCTAAACGAAAGCTCTCCCTGGAATGATGGAGCAAATCTGATTCAGGACAAAGTAAGGGTTGTGGGAGATTATGGCTCTCTGCTTCCAAGCCAATATCATTCTCATGGTCAACCCCATGATGCATAATGTGGACCTCCCTATTGCACTCCATTTCCATAGCATCCACTAGAGGAACAAGGCAATTTCGAGGGGCTCTTTGGAAGCAATAATTGAAAGGAATCAGGGCTCAAAGGAAGGAATGAAAAACAGGGCACCTGTCTTCGTCTTTGAAGAAAAAAACAAAGATGGATCACTAGACGAATACTAATGAAGGGTAACAACAACTTGCTCAATACAGAGGCAGAGGGAGGTTCCCAAGCACAAAGCTCATGGAAACACTACACCCAAAATACTAGCACAAGGGGCCATAATGCTGAGGCATTCCATGGATAACAATAACAAGGGTTAGGCACAAGACCACCATAGTTCAAAACTCGAAAATTGGGCTGAGCCCCTAGAGCTGCCACCAGCAACAAGCAAATTGATAAGGAATTGGCAACCATTGTCCCAGATATAGGGGTTATCACAGAGAAGAACCGCTAGATATTCACTTACCCTAGACCTTTACAAGCACATCGAGGTACTGATAGCTTTCCATATGGAGTTGGTCACAAAGAAAAACAATCCTTGCCTGAGCACTATCCTAGAAGAGCTACATCAACTCAATGACAAATATTACTGCCAGCAAAATGCCATCCAGGGTTCAAAACAAGTACTGGAGGACCATGACGAACCAGGAGATGAGGAAGACACCAAAGATAATGCCATGTGAAAGAATTCCTAGTGCCCCATCTCCCTTGCAGAGAATGAAGATTAGTTCAAAGACTCTTTGGTTCACTTATAACTTTGAGACTATAGTCTATATGTTTCTCTCTGAAATTATAATAGCACGGCATATCGTGACCAAATGCCAAGTTATCTCCATTACTATAAAGATGTCTAGGTTTTTCTGTTTTGTAGGCACATACTCAAAAACTTCAAACATTTTCAATTGTATTGACAGAATGCTATCTGGGAATTTTCCCGAAGGTTTCTTCTCTGAATTCTGAGTTTGCGTGTAAATATTTTACTGTGCATATGAACAGAAAACTTGCATCATACTAAACAAAAAAAGGGGCTCAAATTAATTGATCCCCAGCACAAAATGTTCTTCACTGATCTTTATATGGTTACGTAAGGGCATTTCTTATGGACCGAGTTTTACTTTTCTCCAGGGAAATTTGGAAAGGGCATTCCATTTTCTCGTTGAAATCTTATAAACAATCTGTGTCTTGTTAGAAATTTTGTAATGCATAAATGTGTAGTTTTAGTTTGTTTAATAGGATCTTTGTTTTACCATTTTTTCCCTCTATTTGGTTGTTTGTTGCCGACCTTTCAATTGATTTATCAATTAAACATTGATAAATTGGACCCATTCAACTATATTTAGTCCAGTATCGCTGTGACAGGCAACCAAGAAAGGGAAGGGCAAACTTCCAGTTCCAGTGATGTGCCTCCTCACCTCAACCCTTGGTTCTTAAATTATTTAGAGATGCTTTAGTTTGGAAAGACTCCTCCCTTATGGTTACGCTTTCAGTTATTTAGAACAACCCACTCGGTATGGGTAGGACATTGCCCTCTACTTTCCTCCAGCGAGCTAGCCCAAAGAAAGAGTGATGTTAGCGATAACAAAATTAGCTATTTCTCTGAAATGCTTTTATTTCACCAGAAATGAAGCTTTCTTGAGAAAGTCAAATTCAAATTTTAATGGAGGTGTCCACTATTTCTTTCATTCAAGTGTTCTACATCTTACAGGGTGTTCTACGTCTTACAGGGCGAAGGGAAAAACTAAAAGAAAGAAGGAAAACCCTTGTTGGGATGGATTGGGTGTGCTTAACTTATTTATGTCGTTGTTCTTGTTATGCCTAGGCTTGCCTTTGCCTCTATTTCTGCTGGTGCCCTGCGTCAGCTATCTCTGTTGCTGGAGTATAGATTTGTGGGAATAGGTCCCAGAAAGATAGTGAAGGATAGGTTTGGATGCCACCTTACCCCTGCAGAGGAGGGTGGTTCTGGAATTGAATATTATTTTTTTACTAGGTAATTTAATAAATATTAAAAATATCAACAACTTCTTTTGTTGCTCTTGTTTATTCTACCTCGGCATAGGAACTGAGTTTAAAAAAACATGAATAGCAAGATTGATATAAATAACATACAAGTACATTTCCCAGTTCTATAAAACCCTTATCTAAACAGACTAAATCTAATGGAAAATCAGTTATTAAATATATTTCACAAAACAATATGAATCATTATGGCAGATAAACTCGTCCCCTCACTGAACATAACCCCTACACTTTCCCATGGCCAAGGATTGTGGGGAAAACCTCTATTTGGAAGGGAAATCGCAAGGACATCGGAAAACTGAACCTAAGAATTTTGATCTCCGAAAACTCAATGTCAACGTGGAAAATTTTATTTCTGGAATCTTATTGTCCGAAAAGAGTCAGACAAACATAGTGGCAGCAACATCATGATCATGATCATGCCCCACCAGGTTGAGTGGGATGTATTTAGAGAAAATATACAGAAAGTGTGGGAAGTTTTCAGTGTTTGTATAGACCGTTTGTCAGGATGTTGTAGTAAAACCATACAAAAGTAGGGTTTAATCATTCCAACGTTTGGAAAAGAAGCACTTGAATGGCACTTTGATGTGTAACACTGGACAGAGCTGTTTTAAGAGCTTATCGAACAGGGGAGACAAAAATTAACATGAGTTGTGAAACTGCTCAATTCTTATGGTTTAAATGTAAATTTGATAAGTTGCCTGACCTGACCGCGGATTCATTGAGCTATTGCTGAACCAAAGAATTTTGGCAAAGCCCGCGCTCAGAGCGTGCTTTTCACCGTCATGTGCAGAGGTAGGGTGCTCAAGCCTTTAAATTTCTCATAATGCGAATTGTTTCTCCCAACCTCAACGTCTCACAATGCCTACTTAATAGTCCAATTATCGTAATAAATTATATTAAAAAAATTGGTTCTCCTAACCTCATCGTCTCAGACTGCATAATTAATAGTCCAATTATAGTAATAAATTATATTAAGAAAAATACTTTGCAAAACAGGCGAGCACAACTCGCAACACTCACTATAAACGTACTCTTGAATAATATATAGAACATAACTATGATAGAATTAAAGGTATTTTTTTGTAAGCTATACCTTCTTTATAACTATAATTTGATTGATTGGATAAAATTTCGCTGAGATATTCATTTCATTTCATTATTAAATATAGAATCTTTGATGTATTATTTTAGTATCGCTTGGTTTTTTTTTCCTATTTTTCTTATTTGTGATATCAAAATAATTAATATTTAAAAGGAGTTGTCTTTAGTGCGATTTTTTGGACTTTTGGGGTAAAATCTTGATTTGTGTTATTTAAACTGTTTTTTGACTTTATATCTTGAAAAACCTAGAGCACTAAAGCTTGTGATTTCAATAAATTCCTACCGGATTTTGAAGAAATTAGACCAGACCAATGGAAAAGTTTCCAAAAAGTCTCACTAAAGACAAATTGATTTAAAAACATATCAAACTTACTCTCTATAAATATATCTTTGGAATTTATTAATAATTTAAAACCCTGTTTATGAGCAATTAAGATTAGGAAATTTATGTAAAATTTAAAAAATTATTTTTTCGCAAAGCAGTGTATTATTTATTATTTATATTTAACTAGTTTCAACTCATTTCTTGAAATAGTTATGATTTATTTTTGCATTAAAATAAATCATATTTAATTATAATATTAATATTAAAAAATACACAAAATTTAAAATCTATATTTTAAACCAATACTATAATATCTATATTTTATTAATTCCAATCAATTTTTCTAAATATTTTAATTTGTTTTGCATATAAAATAAACTATATATAGAGCATGGAGCTTAGAATACACTGGTGTATTGTTAAGACACTTTGTGATGTGAAGCTCACTAGTTCAAAATTCCATGGGTAAAAATCTAGCCATGTTAAAGGCTAGTGTGGCCCAGACAAGATATTTTGATGTCTTAAATGTCTTTGCATCGTAATTTCAAATATCCTTCCATCCCACTTTTTCAAACTAAAGATTCAACATACAATCATCTCAAAATGCACACAACTTAATGAACAAAAAAATTATATTTATTTAAAATATTAATATTAAAAAGTTAAAAATAATATCAAATAAAATCAATATATAATTTTTTATTTAAAAATATTTTGTAAATTCAAACTAATATATTAAAAATATATGCAAAATTTTAAAGTTTATCCAATAGATTCTTTAAACTATTCCTACTTACTTTTATATATCTTTGACCACTACTATCAATTTAGAAATACTACATTTTTTAATACATGAAAAACAATATAAATTTATAGAATTTATATAACAATTTGATATCTTCTTTCTTTCTTTTTTTTTTCTTTTTTTTTTTTTTTTTTTTTTTGTAATTTAATTATAATTAATCTAGAAATATAATTTATTAATGAAAATATTATAGAATTTATATTCAAATTTGATAATAATTTTTAAATTTAATTTATAATTAATTTAAAATTATAATTATTTATGGAACATTAAACCTACTAACAAGGATATTATGATAAATTTTCTATTATGAATATTGAATAAGTTTAAATTTTCTATTATGAATATTAAACAAGTTTCACTTACTAATTATTTGTTTTAGGTAGAAAAATCAACACTATTTAAATCATTTATCTCGTAAAATACAAATTTGTTTTTCTTAAAAAAAACTTCCAACCAATGAATTAAAAACCAAAAAAACAAAAAACCTGAACCGTGAAAGAGCGGTTCGCTTTTTTCGAAAAAATAAATAGTGTGATAATTATTAATTAAATTTCCATAAACTGGTTTGTTTTAAAACAAAAACCTAAGCTTTTTCAAAAAAATAAATAGTGTGATAATTATTAATTAAATTTCCATAAACTTTTTCCTATTCCAAGGCTAGTTTTATAACCTAAACTAACCTAGTAATAAATTTCATGGACTTTTTCCTGTTCCAATACTAGTTTGCATAAGCTCAAGTAATTTAAAAGCTCGTCTCCATATGTGTGCATGAGTTAAAAAGAAGAAAATTAGTGAGCCAGCATGAATTTAAAAAAACATCTCCCACTATGTAGGAACAATATCATTATGTGTAAGTAAAATTTCAAAATCAATATAACAGAAAATTCTGTGTAAGTAAAATTTCAAAATCAATATAACAGATTCTCTGAGTGCACAATTTTCCAAATCAATTTTATCCCCAAACTGAAAAAATGGCAATGATCTGTCTATAGATAAAATAAATCGTGCCGTTCCTTACAGATTTCATAAAAGACTAATTTCAACCTAGATGCAAAAAAGAAATTGGGTTCTCTTTATGGTATCAAGAAGCAAGAAGAAATAAAAGTCATAAAAGACTAATTTCAACCTAGATGCAAAAAAGAAATCGGGTTCTCTTTATAGTATCAGGAAGCAAGAAGAAATAAAAGTCATGACTAATTTCAACATAGATACAAAAAAAAATTGGGTTCTATTTATGGTAACAGGAAGCGAGAAGAAACAAAAGTTCCATGACTTCTGTATGTTCTTATTTTGATATGAATTTTCATTTGTCATCCATAGTATTTAGAATTAAATTAGCAATACTTTAAGAAACTCATCTCCATAAGATACGATGCGATGTGGCTGAGTTCAAAGATCTTGGTAAGCATAAATGTTGGCATGTGGACTAAAAAACCAGTGCCTCATAACTCTTCTGAAACTTTTCTCAAAGCCGTGCTAATGATATGTGTAATCCTGCACAGTAGTACCACACGCAGATCAGTTAATTGCCAAACAGAACATATAATTCCAATGACTTTGTAATTGAATCGTGATTTCCATCACTGCAAATTATACAGTTTGTTTTTCACCAACATGCATTAATCAGCTACTTCTCTCCTAAATAAATCAAAATATATACAATAAATTTTCTCAAACTACACATGGCAATGGCAAGGGAATGATTTATCTTACCGTGTCATTAAATTATGTCGATTTAGTCCACTCCCATTAATTTTTCTGGTCAAGAGAGCAGTTGAAACTCATCAATATACCAAAAAAAATTGAAAAGCCAAATTCGGTGCACTGAAAAAATACAAAAATAGGCAATGCAACCATGGTTTGGTTCTGGCAATCAAAACCAAACCAAACCAAAGAGATAGCATGAAAATAAAGAACTGGAAATCAAAACCAAAGCAAACCAAAAAGAAGATAGCATGAAAATAAAGAAATGGTTCTGGAAATCAAAACCAAACCAAAGGAAAGAGATAGCATGAAAATAAAGAAAGGATGAAAATAAAAAAATTTTCACATAAGCAAATTAAAAAAAATGTTGGTGCAGAGAGGCAAGCACATGAAAACAAGCCGAACAATGCGAGATCGATCTGAATGATATATATATATATATATAGAAGTGATAAATTTGATAGATTCATCGACCTCCATGACCGTTGGAGCATGGAGATGGTGCTTTTTGCTTTAGATTGAATGCTTTTTGCTTTTTACTTTTTTAAGTAGTTTTTTTGGTTTTATTCGGAGCGGATGATGGTGATGGACAACCGTCACGCTCCACTACATCCCATCATCATGTCATTTTGAATGAATGATGAGAATCATCGTTAATAAAGGTTTACAAGATTTGAAATTAATCATGATGATGATGGATTGGAATCAAAATTGATTCCCCTCAAAGTCTTTTACTGTTTTAAATTTGCTGAAGAATTTTTTTTTTAATAATATTTATAATTTTTAATTTAAAAATAAAAAACAAATATTGAATAATTACTATGTTTAGTATAAGATAAAACAAAATGAAAATGGATAAAATTAAAAAGTCTATGTTTATTACTTGGCTTTGATCCAAATGAATTTTTTTTTTTTTTTTTTATTTAGAAATTTTATCTTTCTAAATCTTTATACTCCGTTCATTTCATTTCTATTGATATTATATTATTTGTTAGTTTTTTTTGCTTTGGAAAATATCCAAATAACTATTCATAATCCATAAGTAAATTATAATTGGATAAGAAACACATTAGTTGGATTAGTTGTAAATATGTGCTTTTATGATATTTTGGAAGAATAAATAATAGACAATTATTTTTTCTCATTAGTAATGCTATATGTCACTTTCTGATCAATGATGTGGTTAAATGATGTAGTCTCTCTTTTATAACCTCTTAAGCCAATCCATCTATCTTTTACACATTTGTAATTTAATTGTAAAGATAATGTATAGTTCTTCATTTCAAAAGTAAGTATGTCAATGATTTTGTTTGATATAAAAATACTTTGTTAAGCTTGTTGAAAATTTCCAATTTGTATGTTTTTTATTAAGTTTAAATATGAACCTACACAAAATTAACCTTTTCAACATCACAAAACATGATTATATTCATTAAATATCTATAATCTTTGCATATTCTCATTTTCTAGATTTTAGGTATCTTTATCTATCACACTCTTTCAATCTATTCTTGATATCAATTTTGACAATGCTTTACCCATCAAATATTTTGAGAATGTCCAATAGCTCTCTTTCCTTGTGCCTCAAGCCTTATGGTATATATCATTTGAAAAATCAATGAATGTAGTTGCATATTTTATCTTTGGGTGGGACTATTAAGCAAGCTATGGAGAAATATGTAACATAATTTTTGTTATGAGCAAATATACATATTAGGAATCATACTCTATCTTCTACTTTGGCATTCATTTTTGTATGGTTTTATAGATATATTAACTAATTAGTATCTTTAATAATAATAACATCCCTATTGATCTTGATGGATAATGTCCTCTAGCTCTATCCTTGTATGGATCTTAGAAGTTCCAAATCATGACATTTTAGCCTAAGTAATAAGCAATGAATGCAATCATGTTAATTTACATGTTCCTAGAGGCCTATAAAGAAATTAGACTCACTTAACTGCTTTGACAATGTTTTCATAGAATTACTACCCTTCAACAAAGGCCTCAAGGTTTACTACAATTTCTTATTTCTAATGGATATAAAATGAGCATACCAAATCTACTTAGGAATTTGAAGGAATTAACTGTCATGGTTAAACATGATTGTGAGACACTCAAGACATGGATTCAACATGTTTTAAAGTATCACATGTTTACACATACAAAATTCTCTTATATGGGTGTATACTAAAAAAATGATTCTAACATTATGTATCATGCTTTATATTGTCATTTTTAACAATTTGAAATTTTGCTAAAGCAATAATGGTCACTAGTTTTTTTTTTTTGTTACTTATAATGTCCATATACCCATCATAAGGTCACATTTGAAATTGCAAAGGATTTTTGTTATTAGTTTCTTGGAAATTAAGGTGTATTTATTTCATGATTGACTAATTTTTATGAAATTTAGACCTAGTTTAATGTTGTTAATTGAAGTATAAGTAGTTTTGCAACTCTTTATGACGTTAGAGTTAGAAAATTATATACCCTTCAACTTAAAATTAAGAGTAGTCCTTCAAATTTTATAATTGATCACTAGTATGATACTCCAATGGATATAGTATGACAAGGAGAATCATATCCAACAAGGGTGGAGAGAGGGTTTGTGTATGATGGGGGGAGAGACAAAGGAAGATGGGAGAGAAGGGGAGAGAGAGGAACGAAAAAGGGAGAAGAGAGAGGGAGGGGGGAGAGAGATGGAGTTGGAAGGGGAAGAAAGACAAAGAGAGCGAAAGGTGGAGAGGGAGCGGAAAGGGAGCGAGAGAGAGAGAGAGAGAGAGAGAGAGAGAAGGTGGAGAGAGAGAGGGAGAGGAAGAAGGAGGGAGAGAGACATAGATAGATATGGAGAGAGAGTGTGTATGTTTTGGGATGAGAAGGAGAGACAAGGGGAGATATAGATATAGATGAGGCGGGGGAAGGGGGAAAAGAGAGAGGTGAATAGAGGGAGGGAGGAAGAGGGATAGATGGGAGATAGAGATATAGATGGAGGAGAGAGAGAGGGGGGGGAAGAGATAGAGATGGAAAGGAAGAGGAGAGAGATAGATAGATAGGTAGATTATGGCGGGAGAGAGAGAGTGTGTGTGACATATGTTTAGGGGGTTGAGATAGAGAGAAAAATAAGGAGAGATGGAGAGAGGTATAAATATAGATGGCAGGGGGAGAGAGGAAAGAAGAGAAAGATAGAGAAAGTTAGGGAGAGGCAGATAGAGTGAGATGGGGGAGACAGGGAGGGCAAGAGAGAGAAGGAGAGAGCGGGGGAGATAGACACATAATGGAAGGTGGAGAAAGAGGGAAGAAGAAAGAGTCTGACAAAGACAAATATAGACATAGAAATTAGATCTAGAAAGTTATGAATATTTTAGATTTTCACTAAAAGAGATGTATTGATTTCAATGTAGTTGTTGATTTCTAATCCTATTTGATCACATGAACTATATGCATTGATTTCGATGTAGATGTTGATTTATAACTCTATTCAATACCTTACACTAGACGCATTGATTTCAAAGTCGATGTTGATTTGTACTCCTATTTGATTGCCTGCACAGGATGCATTAGTTTCAGTGTAGATATTGATTTCTAACCCTATTTGATCACTTGCATTATATGCATTGATTTCAATGTAGATGTCGATTTCTAATCATATTTAATACCTTATACTAGATGCATTGATTTTAGAGTAGATGTTGCTTTTTACTCATATTTTATTGCTTGCATTAGATGCATTGGTTTCAGTGTATATATTGATTTCTTGCACTAGATGCATTGATTTCAGTATAAATGTTGATTTCTAATCCTATTTTATTGTTTGCACTAGATGGATTGATTTTAGTGTAGATGTTGATTTCTGATTTGATGCAACAAGATGTATGATGTACATTAATTTCAAAGTAATTAGATTAATGGTGTGCATTGATTTCAGTGTAAGCACGTCTCTACCTCATCCATCTATATCTCTATCTCCCATTGTCTCTCCTTCTCTATCTCTCTATCTCAGCCCCTAACGTACACACTTTCTCTCCATATCTATCTATCTCTCTCTCCCTCCCTCCCTTTCCTCTCCCTCTCTCTCTCTCTCTCTTCCCCTTCTCTCTCTCTAACATTTCTATCTCCATATTTCTATCTCTTCCTCCCTTCCTGTCTTGCCCCTCTCTTCTTCCCCCCCCCCCCCCCCATCTATATCTCATCTCCCCTTGTCTCTCCTTCTCACCCCCAAAACATACACACTCCCTCTCAATGTGAGCACATAAAAATTATTCAACCATAAATACAATACATCATGGAAGTGAGTCATGGATGAAGGGAATGAATCCGGCTTGCAACATCAAATCCTTTCTTGTAAACAAAGAATGGAGGATCGAATGACCAAACTCTTGAATTCCCTGTCAAGAGCCTCCTTAGTGGTGTCATGCTTCATGGTTGCCTTAAGGTCATGTTATGAAGGAAAAGGGGGGCTCTAAGGTGAAGAACTAGATAAACTGCGAGGATCATATTGAAAAATAAAAACCTCCATGGGTTGTTTACTCCCAAAGCATGGTTGGGAAATAACCATCTCATTTGGATGATATAAGGAACAAGGTGAGACAAAGGTCTTATTAGTACTATTATTGATATTACAAATAGGATCATTGTCAAAACAATGGTTAATCACCTCCCACCATTCTTCTTCAATTCATAGGCAATCTCTAATTCCATCTTCAAAGAGGGGAGTGTGGTCACCCTCCCTTTGGAGGTTATCAATAGGTGGGTTAGAAGTAACATCCTGAAGAAATGGCATGCTAACCTCAACCCCATATTCTTCATAAGTATCATAGATGGGGTCCCCATCAAAAGGATGTCCATCAAACTCCCACTTCCCCTCTTCAATGTGCAAGAAATCACTAATGTTAATGTTAGGGGAAGCAACGCCGTCCACATTTTTTAGAACTTCATTAACAAAATCATTTGACATTTCTTCCTAGATCAAAGTACTAGCTTCATTAGGTTCTTTATCATGGACTTGGACTTTCATGGTCCCTTCATATTCACTACTATCATGTTCTTCCATGCAATCCCTGTTTGTTGGCTTGCTTTGGGGATCATGATCTTCAATACTTGTGGCTTTATCAGGATCCTCATTGATACTTTCATCTTGGTGGTTTAGGTCAGAGTCCTCTTCTTGGTCCTGATGAGAGTCACCATGTATATATTGTGTTATATCACTCAATATTTTGACCCCCCAGTAGATCGATATGATGTCATAATATAGCTCAAATGAAGAATACTTTGTGTAAGGAGCTTCATCTCACATATCTCATTCCTTTTCTCACTGCATAAATTAAGTAGGTAAGTTTTATTTGTGTATCCTTCAACAAAATTCTTGCAATGTTCCCTATACTGATTGAGATGTTTGTGTACAATATTAAGTTCCTAGTTCACTTGGCTACCATAATGAGCCATTTCTTTGACCTTTGTATAACATTTGATTTCAAAGTCACTAAGGTTAATTCAAGGTGCCTTGAAAAATGCTTGCTTCACCTTACAAGCATTTACCTTTGTAACTCAATGAAGAACAAGGGCTTCATTCTTCCAATGGAGTCATCAAAAGAGGATCTATATTATTATAAAATAAAAAACGTCTTCAAAGAGTTGACTAAGGAGGTAGACCTACTTCCTCGAAAACAACGATGCCAAAATGTTACCACGCAATCTAGCAGGGCCCTAGGAGAATAAACCTAAGGGAAACTACTAAACTAAGTGACAACAATGGGAAAATGACCCACTATCACCTGTGTTAATGTCCACTTATTTTTATGGAATTTTACCGATGGGAGGAGTCCTGGTAGGTAGGAAATCACTTGGAATGAATACGTCAATAACTAGGGACTAAGTGATTTTGAAAAGCCCATTCAAGGAGAGACACTATGAAGGCACAATGCTTCAAAGAAGCTAACGCGCTCTCTAAGAAAGACCTTGGGGAGAGAAGATCAAGACCTAGTATTTGAGATATGCAATGGTAATATGTATTCCTAAGTTCAAGACTTTAGGGATGAAGTATGATCTACCAAAGGAGCTCTGTGTAATTATTTAACACTTCTAAAAGGATCTTCACTGTCTTTGAAATACCTAAGGAATGTTTGCACTTGACCTAGGGTTTTACGAATAAGCATGGGAAGAAGTACTTACAAGGCACTCGCTAGGTCAAGGAAAGGGAGAATAAATGACTTCTTATGATTTGTTCCAATTAATACTAAGCTCATACAACCCTCAAAGAAGTCCCTAAGGCTAGAGAGAATGGCCTAAGTTTTCCCTCTTGGAGTGCCACATAGGGAAATAGTTTTTATAGATGAAACTTGAGCAGATACCACCAAACTTGAAGCATCGATACCCTATACCCTAATATTGATTTGTGGACCCTCATATTCTTGAAGAGTCATCCCCCAAAAATTTTGCTGCAAGTGCTAGATATCTGCCCTACCTTTAGGGCACCAAAATTTAGGAGGAGAAAATATGGAGAAGAGAAGAGTTGGTCTTCAAAATTCTCGTACTAGTGCCTAGTCCTTTGGGCTATGGAGTCTTAGATGATTTAAAATTGGCCAAAATTATCCTTGAGGATGTTAAACATTTATTCCCTAGTAACCAACCTTCAACATTTACCCACTCAAGATTTATGGAGTTTTATGGAATAAATACAAAATTTAATCCACGAGGAACATTCATCATTTTCCATATAATGAGTAACATATGCAATTGCCAACCAAGAAGCTTTCCAAAAACGGTATTAAAAATTAGGGGAAAATAGCATTAAATTGGTTCCAACAATTCCATACATTAGACATAATTCTAAGAAAATATTCAACATGCATTAATCAGCTACTTCTCCTAAATACATTAAAATACATACAATAATTTTTCTCAAACTACACATGGCAATGGCAAGGGAATGATTTATCTTACCGTGTCATTAAATTATGTCGATTTAGTGCACTCCCATTATTTGTTTTTCCTGGTCAAGAGATGTCATGCAGTTCAAACTTCAAACTCATCAATACACCCACAAAAAAATTGAAAAGCCAAATTCGGTGCACCGAAAAAACACAGAAATAGGCCATGCAACCATGGTTATGGAAATCAAAACCAAACTAAAACAAAACATAGAAATAGGCAATGCAACCATGGTTCTGGAAATCAAAACCAAACCAAAACAAAGAGATAGCATGAAAATAAAGAAAGGATGAAAATAACAAAATTTTCATAGAAGCAAATTAAAAAACTATTGGTGCAGAGAGGCAAGCACATGAAAACAAGCAGATCAATGCGAGATCGATCTGAATGATATATATATATTATATATATATATTTGAAGCCTGGTTTTAAATTCATCGACCGTTGGAGCATGGAGATGTTGCTTTTTGCTTTAGATTGAATGCTTTTTTGCTATGTTTTTGTTTTTTATTTATTTTAAGTTATTCGGAGTGGATGATGGTGATGGACAACCGTCACCCTCCACTACGTCGCATCATCATGTCATTTTGAATGATGAACATCATTATCGTTAACAAAGGTTTACTAGGTTTGAATTTAATCATAATGACGATGGATTGGAATCAAAATTGATTCCTATCCAAATTGATTCTTCTCAACCTTTCAAAGTCTTTTATAGGGTTTAAATTTGCCAAAGAATTTTTTTTTTTTTTTTTTTTTTAAAATAATATTTTAAATTTTAATTTACATAGAAAAAATGAATAATTATTTTTTATCTCAAACATAATTATGTCAATTTACTCTTGATATAAAAATGATATTTTTCCTAATTTAATTTAAATTTTTAGATAGGATTTTCTTTTTAATTAAAAATATTTAAACTATAGTTTTAAATATAAAAGATAAATATTTATATAGCTAAGATTTTTTAAATAATTTTTTTTTACAATTTTATATTTAAAAATAAAAAATTTTAAATTATGTTATTATTTATTGAATTTTGATAAGAACTATATAATATTTAAATTGTACCTTTCAAACTGTATGTATCCAATAAAAACTAAAGAAATTGATAAATCGATTAATTATTATTTTTTAAATGAATTATTAATTGTAAAACATATAAACTGAAATTGTATGCGAATAGGATACTTTAGGTGGTAATGAGGGAAAACTCGTTACGTATATATGAAATTTACAATGAAGTGAACCAGAACCAAAATTATGAGAAATTGTTTATAATATTTTATGTATATAAGAGAAAAAAAAAAAAACATTTTTATATTGAAATTTAAAATTTTATTTATTTTTAATTGATTAATATGGTAAAAAAATAATAAATTTATTAATGATATTTTGAGTGATATAATATAAATATATTTTAAATAATTTGAGTGGGTTTAGTTTTTATCATTTTTTGGGTTTACATTTTATAATGAGAGTTGATGATGGAAGTTATTTTGGGGAATTAAACTATTTTAGGGTGTCACCAAACAAGGTTTATCATGAGTATATGATGGAAGCCATATTAGGGAATTAAACTATCTTAAAAAATGTCACCAAATCTCACATAGTTTTGGTGATAATATTCCATTGTAAATTAATCTTTCTTCTTTCATCCAATAAAGATTTTAGTCCAATCCTAAACATAATCTAAACACAAAAATAAATAAACATATTTTACATTGCTTTTATATTTTTTTAAATAAATTATATTTAAAATAAATAAGTAAATATGATATTTTGGAAATATTTATATATCAGATTCTAAATTCAAAATTATATGTTTTTAATAGATTATATTTTTAAAAATAAATAATTGTACTGAGAGAGACTACATTTTAGTTTGCTGAAAAAGTAGTTATTGTTATATTGTCAATTTTTTTATTAATAAAATTACAATTTTTGTAATGAAAATCCTATATACATATATTAACTAATGATTCAAATTAATCATGGCCATGGGTATGTCTATTTTGGAATAACGATTATAGAATTTTAATTTAATTATCAATAATTATAGGTGGATGGTAGGAATTTAACCTTCATAGACTATTCTAGAATATTCATATTAATATACACAATTCGAAGGTTGAGATTTATCTCCAAAGTAGTTATGCTCTTTTTGTTGTTTTAACTAAATTGATTAATTACAAAGAAAAAGTCATTTGAACAAGTGTCATTTGGAATGAATTATGATTTTTTTGGGCATGGGTATTGATAAGCCATGATATTAGTCGAGAGTATTGTAATAAAACCTATTTTCATATTAAAAATTTACATGGTAAAATATGGGTAAATCTCCATGGTTAAGAATTTTGTTCCCTATTCTAAATGTATATATATTTAACTTATATATTAATTCTTTTTATGATTAATAGTAATGATAATAATTTTTTCACAAGACACAGGGTAATTGGAGATGGCCATATTATGAAGTAGCATGTAAATTATAAAATTTAATATTAATTCTTTTTATAATTAATAGTAATGATAATAATGTGTTCACAAGAGATGGCTTGATTTCAACATGTTATGAAGTATCATGTAAATCATAAAATTTAAGGTTCAAATCCTAGTGGGTCAAGCTAACAAAAAAATAGTAATAATAATCTCTGAGGAGCCTTCTCATAAAGATCCAGCTAAATGATCAGTGTACAAAATGGATTATGGCATGTGTGGAAGGAGTCAACTTTGCCATTCTCATCAACGGATGTCCCTCTACTTTCTTCTCCGCTGCAAGAGGTCTCCGTCAGGGATGCTCCCTGTCCCCCTCGTTATTCATATTAGTTATGGATACACTCAGTCTTCATCTAAAAAGGGTTGTGGATACAAGAACCATTTGCCCTCTTTATATATCGAGGGGATGCTTTTTCTCACATAACCTCTTCGTGGACGATATCTTGCTATTTGCTATGCTCTGTAGACAATATTGGCTTATTATGCACGAGATATTAATATCCTTCCAAAGAGCTACAGGTTTATGTATAAACGAAGGAAAATCATTATTTCATTATGGGAAGGTCAATATGAATGAAATGGAATATATTTCTCATCTGTATAGAATTCAAGCTATTTCTATCAAGGAAGGTATGAAATATTTGGGTTTCCAACTAAAGCTCTCGGCCTATTTCATATCCGACTGGTCATGGATTATCAATAAATTTTATAAAAGGATATTGGGATGGAAATATAAATGTTTATCTTTGGCCGGTAGGACGATCCTCTCCCAATCTGTACTTGCACGATTATCAGTTTACTGGGCACATCTATATTATATCCCTTCTGCTATCATAAAAAAAATTAAACAGTTTGATGGCCAACTTTATCTGGGGAGGATGCATAGAAAAGAGAAAATACCATCTCACAAAACTAATAAACATATCCCTCCCAAAGAAAATGGGGGGCTGGGGCAACATGCATCTTTGCAGTTTCGGTATGGCCCTTCTATGTAAATTCTCTATGGAGAGCTATTTTTGGAGACAACCTTTGGAGTATTGCTATGAAAATGAAATATTTTGGGAATAAAGACATCACTTTTTGGTACAGGAACAGACCACTAGGCCCTTGCCAAGGATCGACCATTTGGAGAAGTTTCAAAAAGGTTTCTCAAATCTTCTCTAAGAAGCTGATATAGAAATTACAATCTGGTAACAACATTTTAATTGGCATGGATTCTATCTTGGGTGTATAGACCGAATCCCCCATCACACAACATCTTCTCATGTCCCTTCATAAAAAAGGTCTGTTCTATTGGGCACAAGTCATTCAAGGATGGCAGAGAACTATTCCAATTTGGAAATCGGCTATAGAGTTGGGCCTTGATGAATCTTTAATTGAAATATGGAACAAGACTATATGGGATATAAAGCATGTGGGGTTTTATAAGACAGAGGAAAATGACAGCATTGTCCTGCAGATAAAGGAAGGAAGGTCCAATGTATTAGTCAAGGATATATATCTCTCCATGAACGAATATTTAATGGACACCTCCTAGAAAATATTTCCCAATACCTTATGGAAAACAGGTCGTCCACTTAAAATCATTCTATTCTCATGGCTAGTATTTCATAATAAAAATCTCACATGGACTAATCTGCAAAAAAGGAACTGGCACGGGCCAACCATATGCTCAATCTGTCTTTCAGAATCAAAAGACAACATGCATATTTTTCTCAATTGCCATAACACACAAATCCTATGGAATCGTTTGGCATCACATTTCGGTTTTTCTGTCAAACCACACTCCTCTATAATGGACGCTCTTCAATGGTGGAGTTCCCAGAAAATCGACTAGAGGCCTATGCCGCTTATTGTTTTCGGGTTCGTTTGGAAGTGGAGAAACAAAAGAATATTTCAAAACGGCAAGGAGGATTTTGGGCATCTATATGACAAAATTATCCCCTTTTATTCATCAATCCTTCCAAATATTCCTAATCAAATACAGTCTTAGCATTTTTCTTCGGCAACACTACATCTGTCCATCCATCGGGCACATTTCGATGAAGCATCAAAAGACGGCATTTGTGCTTGCAGTGTTTATATTTACATTGCAAAGGACCTGCAATATTATATCTATTAGAACGGTGGACTGGGGACTAACAACAGAGCTGAGGCCATGGCTCTCCATGGTCTTCTCATTTTCTACACCTTTTTGGATATTGGCCCAATCCATATATATGGTGACTCCAAAGTCATTATAGAGCACCTGATTGGAAAACAATCTATAAAAAATGGCAGCCTCTCTGGATGGATGAACATGATTGCAGAGCTATGGACACCTTCTCTCTTCCCTATCTCACACATAAAGCGTTTGCAAAATGAGGAGGCGGATGAACTACCAAAAAAAGGTTTACAATCTTCATGCAATATGTGGCATCTGAGCATCTCTGTTGATTCCATTACATACTATTCACATCCCTTCACAATGTCGAGCATATAGTGTCGTCAAAAATCTGGTATGCTTCAAGATCTCGATCAAAATTTCTATCTCATGACAAGGTAATTTTGTTTTCTATTTATATTATTGACTGAACACCACTAAGCAGCTATGATCAATCTACAAAAATAAATATATACTGGAAAAAACATCAGAGTTTCTATTTTTGTATGTTGCTAACTTCCTGGCAATGCTGGACAGAATATATAAACAATCTCTTTCTATTTATATTATTGACTGAACACCACTAAGCAGCTATGATCAATCTACAAAAATAAATATATACTGGAAAAAACATCAGAGTTTCTATTTTTGTATGTTGCTAACTTCCTGGCAATGCTGGACAAAATATATAAACAATCTCTACAGAATGTACAATTTATCTTTCTGTTATAATGATATATATACAACTTTTTCTCCTGAAAAATAATTTAAAATAAAATTATAATTTATTTTTTTTTTTTAACCTGAGATGCATAATAAAGAATTGATTTGATGCTTATTATGATTTGATACTTATAAATATTTATCAAAAATTTAAATTATCTGAATACCTTATAACTATTATGTTGTAGAACTTCAATTTTAAATTTAATAAATACACATATAAAAAATTAATATTTACGAGATAAACTACTCTAGTTAAATATATAAATTAATATATTAATATATATAAATTAAAACATAGGAAAAAATACCAAACACATATATAATCTAAATTTTAATAAAATTAAAATAAACATATTTTTATATGTAAAAATGGAATAATGGCATCACCACTATGATGTTGATCGTGTATTTAGAGGTTGTGAAAATAAAGGAAAAGTTAATACGGTGAAAGCTTCCCGTTATATTATAATTAGTTAGGATACGATAAGATCTTTGTTAGTTTTGCATTTTATAATTAGTGATGTATTTCAATTTTATTTCTCACGGAAAGGTATTTATCTACGTTTGTTATATATTTAGTAAGATTATATTTAGTTTTTTATGTATATTAAAATATTTTTAATAATTTAAATATATTTAGGAAAAATATACTATTGCTAATTTTAATTATGTTTTTTAAATCATGATCTATATTAAAAATATTTATATTGGCATGGTAAATTTTGGTGGTCTTCATTATTATTTGTGGGAGTTGTTTTTAGTGTGATTTTTTGGACTTTCTGGTGCCTAAATAAGGTGAGAAAATTTGAAGTGAAATCTTGAATTGTGTTATTTAAACTGATTTTTTATTGTATATATAAATTCAACGCCCTGAAACTAGGGCACTTCCATTCCATTGTGCGGGGGTTACCCATGATTTCAATAAATTCCTACCAGATTTTACATAAATTAGAGCGAAAAAACCCACTAGAAAAACTTCCAAAAAATCACACTAAAGACAACTCAGAGTGTAGTTTGTTCTAGACCTCTATAATCTTAAATTGAGTAAGCCAATGAAAGAAAAAACTTGATAATGATGAAAAAACTTATTTAAACCTCTTTTAAAGAGGCATTAAAAAAACATTTAATAAAACATCGCATTTCATTTAGTGCTTACAAATTACACCAACCACTTTTTAAGAAAATAAATATTATTTTTTTTAGCTAAATAAATAAAAAAAAATTGTTAAATAATGTATTAATGTTTGTAAACTCATAACATGTATGGTGAACCAGCAAAGACTCTTAGCAATTTTGATCATAAGCTTAAAGAAATAATTAAATTCAATGATAGAAATATTCCACAAAATTAATACATACAATGATTCTATATTCTTTTTCACTTATACTTCACTAATGATGAACATTAAAATGTGCAAACATGTTTATTCAATCAAAAATATTTTGAAAACCAGAAAAAAAACATAGAAAATAATATATATATATATATATATATATATATATATATATATATATATATATATATTCAATCTTAATTTTAATTTTAATTTTTTATTATCAAAAACTCTCAACCACCAATATGAACGTACTCTTGAGAAGCATCATTCACATAGTAAAGTTGTTATTGCTCTAAATTTATTTTATTTTAAGATAACCTTGCTCAAGAAGGAATCAATCACAAATAACAATAATCATACATATCTTTTGTAAATTATACAATATATCATAGCTCTAAACCCCAAATAAGAAAATGTTTGTCTGCACGAAGTGACAATAGTTTGTGAACTAGTAACCGTCAAATTATTATAGATAAAATCCTAAATGTTTATGAAAATATGGATAATTGCCATTACAATATGGTCGTGCTTTCTTTATCGGGGCTCCAAGCTTATGATTTTCTAGGTATCTCGTTCAATTGTCTTGTTTTGGTCTATGGGGTATGGTATCTTGGGAATTGTTCTATTGAGTTTTAAGGATAGCTTCTACCTTAACATTTTACAGCGGAAATTGAGAGTTTTATGGCTTACTGTTGTTAGTTTTGGGCTACATTGTTTGATGTTGGTGTTTGGCAACAAAACTCGGTCTGTAGTTGATGATTTTCTGCTATCGTATTCTATGGGTAGTCCTATTGTATCAATTTGTCTCTGTAAGGTCAAGGAATTTTGGTTGTTCAAGTTTCTAAGAGTGTATAATTCAAACTCTATAGTCATTTCCCTTATCGTTCTCCTGTCACAAGTAATCACGATCTGTCAAGGGTCACCAGAATATTAAGTCGAATTTCCTTTGTGTTTTGGGGACGATATAACTCTGCTTGGATCTTTGTTTCGTAATGGGTAATCAAATTATATAATTGGACTTCCTGTGAGTTTTGGGGACAATATAGTTTTTCTTGGGTGTTGTCCTTTTCATCGTTTTGAGAGTCAAATTACAAGTCTTGGGGTCAACCAAGTTAGTGTCAATACTATGTACCTCTGTGTGATTATGGCAAGTTGACAACGAGGTTCCAGTAGTAGTTCTATTTCTCATCACAGCCGCTTATTTGGATGGAATTTGGTGGAAACTTTGTTCGAATTGGTTCCTCGAGGATTAGAAAGGAGATTTGACACCTGGAATCGAAAGAGTTTAGGGATAAGGCCTTCTTATTTGATTCAGAGGTGGGCGTTTGAGATTTTAAATGGACTAACGACCCAGGGAAATTTAGAAGGAGACTGCACTTCTTTCATTATGTTGCAGTACATCAATAGTTGGACACTCTATTTCATTTGGTGCTCCGAGACAAAAAGGTGGATAATTACAATATTTTTGCAGGCTAGGAGGACATAAAACGCCTCCTAAGGAATGTTCGCTTCTATTTGGATGATATACTCACACATTTGCAAAGGGTGGAAAAGTATGTGATGTTGGATTTTGATTCTGACTCTAAAGATGTCACTTACGCTTATGTTGTTATCAATGTTCAACTGGTCAACACTTCTTCACCATCCAACGCAACTCCCCTCTCTCTGGTCATCATCTAAGACTGAATGGTACTACACATCATCAATAGTGGAAATGTTTGGATGCAAATTAGCCTATTGGCACTTTTCCATAATATGAACTGCGCATTAGGGGTTTGGACTGTCTTCTTGGCATCAAGGAGGCTAATGAGTGGTGGTTTTTGTTGGTCTCATGTCTTACTGTAATGATTGTAAAAATTTCTTGTATAGTTTTGCATTTTGGCACTTGGTATTGTGTCTCCTTTTGGTGTTGGAACACATATAGTTATCATCCTTTTTAATGTTCTGTAAAACCAGTGGTCAATGTTAATCAAACTCATTTCTAATTTTTGAAAACTTTGATGTCATTCAAACATATCTAATTAGAGGTTTACACTCCCTAAAAAATAAAAATAAAACTACTATAACAAATTATTATTCACCATCTGATAATAAGAAACATAAGGGATAACACTTTCATATAACATTTCTAACCTTTTAAAGAAAATTGCATTATCATAACACACTTTTAAACTTTGTAATTATATTTCCCATTTAAAACTAAAGGACATGAAATGTGGAACTCCAAGAAGGGGTGTGAATGAAAGTCGCATAAAAAAAATAACTACCAAATTTAAATAAACATTATCAATCAAAATGTGACCAATAATTTAGGATACAAATACAAATAAGAAATACCAAGATAGTGTAACAAGCATTATTATTATGGTTAAGGATACACTGGTGTCTAAGTCCATTATTTTATATGGGTTTGTACATGTGGTAGAAGTCAGTTCAATTAATAACGTTACAAAGTAGTGAAAAGGATGCAATTTAAAAAAACCAAAAGAAAGGAGATTTAAGGGAATGCACTATAGGTTGTTGTTAAAAATTAACATTTTAATTTATTTTTAATACTTATAAAACATAAACACAATCATAGAAAGACAAAATTTCAGAAATGTTTTATCAATCTTTAAGGAAAATTCCCTTAAATGTAACCATTGTTATTAAGCAGCCTAACTTCTCTAAAAAATGTAATTTTCTTCCCCCTAGTTCTTGTCATGCTAATTGCCTAAGTAAAAAATGAGAAGATGAGAGAGGATGAAGAATAAATGAATACAATTTCAAAAGAAGAAAATATGAACAATAGATATAGGCAAAAATTAGTTTGTTTGAATAAATGGTTGGTGAACTTTGTATGTTTGGTTGATATTGAGACCAAAAAGATTTATGATAAAAAAATTAAAGGGACCTTAAGCTCATTTATATGTTCACTGGAGTTAAAATTCCTTGAAATATGTATTGTAATTTTATGAATTTTGGAATTAAAATAAATGCCTATAGTATTCTTAAAATTTGAAGGTGTTCTTTTTGCTTACGTGTTTGATATTTAAATTGCTATATGTTGGTTAATTGTAACAACTCCGAGTTAAGTTTCCATGTAATTAATGAGCATTATAAAAGACAAAAATAAAACCAAGGTCATGGGACACGTATTTAAGGTTGAATGGGGGAAAAACATACATTAGGCATCACTTGTGGTTAATTATTGGCTATGGAAATTGACATTGGCATTAGCAAAAGGCAAAGGTGAATAAATGGAAATCAACTCAAGAAATAAAGGAAAATAAGAGAAAATGAAGATTAAGAGAAAGGAATCTGCATGCAAAGGAAATTTAAGACAAAAAAGAAAAGGAAAATAAACTAAAAGAGGAGAGAGAACATTCTAATATAACTCTTGGACTCTTTGGACACAGATGGACATCCTAGCATTCACTTGGAGGAAAAGAGGAGAGAGAACACTACAACAAGAGAAGAGAGCACTTGGACACAAGAAAGACTCAAGCAAGAAAACAAGTAAGGGATGGGCAAGGAAAGGAGCGCAAGGAGAGGAATTGGACAACAATAAGCAAGGGCGTAAATCAAGCAAAGAAAGAGCAACTAGCAGGATGATTTTGCAGGCAACAAGTTGCATGTGAGTTTTCATTGCTAGGATTTGAATGCATGGTGCAAGCATTTGGTCTATTGGTTATTTTCTGTTATTGGCATGGATTTTTCTTGGATTGATAGTGGTGTACAACCTTGCCTATGCCATTTCTTGGATAGCCATGATGAATTGGCTTTCCTATTTGGTTAAGATTTGGAATTTTCAAAATATTTTGGAACCAGTTTAAGGTGGTATCAGAAAAATCCCAAGGGTTGGGGATGGAGATGGTTTTCTCCGGGAAGCCCTTGAAAAATGGGTGGAGAAAGGAAAATTCCTCTCGGCATGGTGAATAAATTACGAGGCGTCCAATCTTGTGTTGGTTTTAGTGATCTTTGGACCAGTTTAGGTGAGATCATTATGGCTTGAGGGTGGAGGTGGTTTAACCTCTAGAGTCCATGTTTGGTTGTGTTTTGCTTTAACCCATGAGATCCAACATTCATGCTTGGAATATGGAACATGGGTAATTGGCTGAAAGAGAGATTTGGTTCATCTCAATCTATGGATGGGTGGTATGTGGAAGTCCCTGACTTGGTTGGTATCATGCATATGTTATTGTGTGTATTTATTATTGAGAATAATAAGCACAAGTTCTGATTGGATGTGTGATTATATGACTAGTTTTTCATGGTTTCATTCTGGTTAAATGTTGGCTATATGCATGGTATATACATCATTATATATTGTGCTCTTCATATGGTTATATTGCATGGTTTAACAAGCTCTTGGTTATTTGTATGAATGCATGAGCTAATATGTGTTGTTGTAGCTAGTAAGAAAGAGAAATAAGCCTTCTTGATAAACCTTTAATGAAACTAATGAATAAGTGAACAATTATGAATTCATGACCTATAGGTATTATGCTTACAAAGTGTTTGTCTAAATGTTTCACATGTGTTGGACAAGTTTTGAGGAGTATAGTTTGGAATTAAGCACATAGACCTCGTTGACAAAATTCTAGAAAGTTCTGGGCAATTTTGGGCAGTTGGCCTAAATACTAGCCTAAAAATCTAGAGCAGGGCTTCTAGCCACACCCTCTTAACTAGAAAATCTCGGTTGTTGCCACATGGAGGACGACTTATGCATGCAGTTGAAAGCCTCTGGTTGCATTCACAGGACTGCATGCATGCAACTGGGAGGTAAAGTAGGTCAAAAAGGTAGTTCCAACTCAGGGAAGGGTCACCAATGGATGTTATCTGATATCTGGGTGATCATGTGTCCCCGAAAGGTTGCAGTAAGGTTTGATAATTAGTCTCCATTTCCATAACTAAATCTTGGAGGTTGGGTCATGTATAGTAAATTTTAACCCATATTTACCTGGTGAGCTTGTAAAAGAGGGTAAATGTGGGGTGGGGTGTTAGAGGGTGGTATCAGAGAAGTTTCATAACACTAGACCTTGGGTAAATGTAGGTTGTTATGCAGGTTTATATGTTTGATATGAATGCATGTCTGTTACTCAGTTATTCATGCATGATAAATGCTAGTTAATTAGTATGGTCATATGCATGTGCATACACTATTTATGCATGGTAGTTATGTTATGGTTAATGCTAGGTAATTTTCTCATTTGTTCGGTAACTATGCTTTGGTTGAAGCATAGGAAAGGCTTGCAAAGGCTCAAGAAACTTAAGCTGAGGTCAATGCAATTATTCTTCAGAGCCTTTTAGAATTATAGAAGTAGGGAAAACTGGGGATCAATCATGGAGATAAACAGGAAGAAAAGACTAATGGGGCATATGGAAGCAAATCTCAAAAAATGTATAGGGTGGATGGGGATGATATAGTAAAGGGTGGAAGATCCTTGATTACACTAGTGAGGAAGGCTAGTATGCATGGATTTTATTATAGCTCCGATTCCATGAGACATCATCGACATCACTGTTAGCATTATATGAGGAGTGAGAAAGGGGCATTCCATAGGAATTCAAGAAATCCAAGCCTCCTACTTTTGATAGTGAGATGACTTAATCAAAGGATGCGTAAGCATGGCTGCTTGGGATCAAGAAACTTTTTAGACTTCATGATTACTCAAAGAATATGAAGGCCAAGATAACTACTTTTAGTCTTAAGGGAAAAACAAATATTTGGTGGGAATATGTTAAGCATGTCAGAGGCACGGGGGAGATAAGTTGATTTGGGAAGAATTTGAAAAAATCTTCAAGAAAAAGTATCTGTCTAAGAGATATTAGGATGGGAAGGATAAGGAATTATGTGAGGTCAGGATGGGTTCCATGTTAGATAAAGAGTATACAACCATATTTATATAGCTATTAAGATATGTGCCCTATCTCAAGGATGAGAAAGTAAAGATCCAAAGGTTCATCATTGGATTACCATTAGCATTCAAAGACCACATTGAGTTTGATGAGACTCACTCTTTGGAGGAAGCCATCAAAATGTTGAAGCACTGCTATGAACAATCAAAGTGCAAGCCTGAGTTCAAGCATGATTGGAAGGGTTGTGAAAAGACTAAAGGAAAATTGCCCAAGAAGCTAGGAATACCTCAAGATGTAGGTGAGAAGGAAAATGTGGCCCCTTATAAGAAGCTCACTGCATAAGAGAAAGGACATGGGTCTCAACCCGTGGAACAACATAATAAAGGCAATGGCAAAGAACAACTGAAGTGTCGGATCCATGGTAGAGACCATTGCAACAAGGATTGTCCATTATATCGGGGTGACATGCCTCAACTCTATAGTGCTCATGAGGCGCAGATAGTTGGGGATGTATTTTAGAGCATTCCTTATATCTATGCAGTAGTTGATAACAGGCAGATAGATCACCGAGCATCTATCATTGAGATTGAAGGTAAGCTTTGTGATAAATTTGTTTCCATTTTGATTGATCTAAGATCAAATTATAGCTATATTAGTCCTTACCTGGTGGATAAATTTCATTTGAATAAGGAAATGCATGCCAAATATTGGTTAGTGCAATTGGTTACAGGGACCAAGAGAAGAGCTCATCATTAGGTGATATCTTGCGCATTTGAGCTTAATGGAATGTCTAGAACAACAAATCTTAATTTTCTTCCTTTGGGTGCGTATAATATGCTTTTGGGCATGGATTGGTTGTTTATTCACAGGACCAAGTTGGATTTCTATGACAAGGCCATAGAGTGCCGAGATGATGCTAGAGAAAAAATAACCTTGCAGGGAAAGAAGAAGCCTACATCAGTGAGGATGGTTACAACTATGCAAGCTAAGTGAAACCGAAAAAAATATGTTTACTGTTTTCAATTCATGTTTCCAATGAAAAAGGGTTGGATGGTGAGGATGGTGAAATCCTTAGGAGGTATCGTATTTTACAATAGTTTCAGGATGTGTTTCTTGTAGAGATTCTAGAGTTGCCTCCCCATAGAGAGGTGGATGTCTTGATTGAGTTGATTCCAAGAGAAACACTAACATACAAGACATCGTACAGGATGAGCACTCCAGAGTTGGTGGAATTGAAGTTGCAGCTTAAAGAAATGCTTGATAAGGGGTGCATAAGGCCAAGTGTATCTCCTTGGGGTGCAACAATGTTGTTTGTAAAGAAGAAGGATGGTACTCTCAAATTGTGCATTGATTACAGGAAGTTGAACAAGGTGATTATCAAGAACAAGTATCCATTGCCTCGTATTAATGATTTGTTTTATTAGTTAAGAGGAACAATAGTATTCTCAAAGATTAATTTGAGATCAGAATATCATTAGGTGTGCATCAAAGAAGAAGACATCTACAAAACGACATTTCGTACAAGGTATGGGAATTATGATTTTATGGTTGTTCCTTTTAGTATTACGAATTCTGCAACCATCTTCATGTGTTTGATGAACAATGTATTGTGACCTTACCTAGATAAGTTTGTGATAGTATTTGTTGATGATATATTGGTCTATTTAAAGAACATGGAAGAGCATGCAAATCATCTGACAACAATATTGAGCTTATTAAGAGAGCATAAGTTGTATGCCAAGCTCAACAAGTGTAGTTTCTTTCAGTCTTAGATTCACTTGGTACATGTTATTTCTAAGGAAGGTATAGCAATGGATCCATAAAATATTAAGGCTATCATGGATTGGCCAACTCCCAAAAATGTGGATGAGGTCAGATCTGGTCGGTTATTGGGATTCATAGTATTTACTTAAGGGATTCACATACATCCTTTCAAGGTTGAAGCAATATTCAATTGCCTCCCCCATCTACCATCCGTCAACGTCAAAGTCTCCAAGGAAAAACTAATTTCTTGAGGAATATATCAGAAAATTCCTCCAGTACATCAAAGAACAAGAACAAAGTGGGTAGCAAAAATATTTTTTATTGCTTGAGAACAAGCAATTTCAGGAAGGGGGGAACTACAATGTTCCTGAGAAATTATTTTTCCAAAGGACGAAATAGCCTATCGATTCCCATAGGATATAGTTCTCCATAGAGGGGGAAAACCCCAAAATTCCCATTGTTTGGGAAAGTTTTGGGGCAACTAGGCAGAGAAACCC
>APFE031443120.1:2500-12319 GCA_000404065.3 Pinus taeda
CTACCATATGGAAAATAATTGCTAACACAAGTGCTAAAACTCATGATCATCCCTAGTGTTAGCATTCATCTTCATTTTTCTCTAGGGTTTATGTCACAAACTCTAAATCTTCCTCTATTGCATCACACAAGCACAAAGAACTCTCCATATGGTAGGATGAAGAGTTTATATATATATATATATCGCTACGAAACAAATGTTTTAGACCTTAATACACCCTTCATCCTACCATATGGAAAATAATTGCTAAGGCAAGTGCTAAGACTCATGATCATCCCTAGTGCTAGCATTCATCTTCATTTTTCTCTATGGTTTATGTCACAAACTCTAGATCTTACTCTATTGCATCACACAAGCAAAAAAAACTCTCCATGACAATTATATAGATGGAATAATGAGTATAGTATAAACAAATACATTCTCTTCCCTCTATACAGAGTAGGTGAGGGAAGCCAACATTGGTAAAGTGGATTAATTACACAAGCAATTTAATTTAATGCATAAGATAAGGTCTCCAAGTGAAGTGCACTCTCTCTCTAAGGTATACATGTCAAGAGACCAATCCTCAGGTGGTGCACTCTATAAGCATGGATTGCAAGTGTCAGGTGCTCTTCATAAGAAGGCTTCTTTCTTTCCAAGACAATCTCCCCATGCTCCTCAACACATGTAGATTGGGTCCATAACCAATCCCATATAATGTTCGCTCAACCGAAGCATCTATAATCAGTCCCATGTAATCTATTTTGTTGTCTATGAGTTATGTATTACATGGTGTTGCATCCCTCCTTTGGATTAGAGTTTTTGGAAAAGGACTTGATAAATCCATGATTGGATATTGATTTCAAAGGGTTTCATCATAGTGAAACGTTGGTGATTTATAAGGGTGTTATGACCAATGGAAGCACAAAAGAACACAAGCTACAAATAAATAAACAACTCAACATAAAAAATTCAAATTGACATATTAACTTAACAATATTCAAGTAAGTTATTGAAAGTCAACTAATGATGCCTTATTCTCATCCAAATAAAAAAATCAGACCACTTTATTTCTTGTATCATATTGAATTCCAATTGTGATGGATAATGGACATATTGTTGCTCCAGTTAAAACATGGCAGATGGACAAGTTAAAGTAATTAATATCCAATAATTTACTTCTTTGTACAAAATTAATATATAATTTCAGATATTAAATATACTTACAAATTTGCACGTTAAGGCTTCTAAACTTGATTGGACAATGTGATGTGTGGCACGATATTTGGAAATCCTAGCCTTCAATGTCTTGTCCTAAAAAATACACTAATTCAATTTAATTATGCACCATTAAAATATAAAAATAATTTAATGAATTTGAAATAATCTAATGACCAAATTTAAATACCTGTATGCTCTCCTCGGCGAACTTCCTTCGTGCATCTTCTCTATCATATGCTTTCACGAGTTCTTTCCATACTTTCACACTTACATCAATTGGCCTTATTTTGGCCCTTAGCTTGGGAGGAATCTATTTTTATCTTTTTCGTTTGGTTGCAATGGAATCTCTTGCAGTTTTGAGTCATTTGTTTTTTTACTTGCCTTACTGACCAACCTGTCCCAAATTTAGTCTGCATGTCATGGATGACTTCCTTTTAAAGGTGCATGGGTATCTTCAATAATGGAATATGTAGATTATCTTTGAAGTGTTGAAGACACGATTCCTTCAACCTACAATTGGAAACTTTCCCGACATCTGTCATTCTGATTTCCCTAGAGACAACATCATATTCTACGTAGTTTCTTATGTACCAAAGCAAGATGCATAAGTACCTGTAATGGCAGTGGAAGAAATTTCTTTCCCAGGAGTGGGTGGGACACTCGACGTCTTTGTTCTGTGTTCCACTTTCTTAGAGGTTATTATGATTTATCTTTTCCTAGATCTTTTTCTCGATCCAGGAGTTGATGGGGAATCAATCAATTCCCTTTGACAGGGTTGCTTTGGTTGGTCTATTTCAGTGACTTTAGTATGTTCTTCCATGTATTTGGAAACCATGGACAAGTCCATACCTTCTAGTTTATTCACTACTTCTAGCCCAAATATATAATTCATCTCACCTTTTAGTTTCTCATTGTCATGTCCCTATATATGTACAATAAAAAAAATATTTTTAAATAAGAAATAAAAAAATAGACCCTAATTTCTTCTTTTATAATTTTGAAACCAAAAACTAAAAAATAAAATTCAAACAAGCAATTGAAACATGTGCAAATCTATAAATTGAGTATGAAATACCTCATTCTCACTGCTTATTTCCCTCTAGTGTTGCTTAACATTTTTTGGCGTCCTAGGGCAATTGTTTTCCTCCACACTGTGGAAAATCCCTTCTCTTTGCTCAGTATGTTTTGCTCCATTCCCTCTAACTTTTTTAAACACTAGTATTGCAAAATGGATGGACGGGGGTTTAATTTTCGTCTCTGGTAAGGGGTGAATGGGATGTACAAACAGATTTTATAATAATAATATAATAATAATAATAATATCCATTTTTAAGGTCACAGCCAAGCCAGACACCAAATTGGTGTATGAGACCCCCTTGTTTGTGGGACAAGGGACCCACCTCCACGCAGCGATTTGACTGCTAAGTCTACGAAGGCATACATACTCTACCCCCCTCTGGTTTTGAACCTGTGACCTCTTAGGAGGAAACACATGCTCTTAACCATTAGGCCCACTCAAGCTGTATCACACCCACAAATCATTTTTTTTATTGAAATCGACAATAGGGGAGGAGAGGTACATTAATATATATTCCCACCATCAACAAATATCCAATCGATTAGTTATTTACTTTCATAGCCTCAACACATTGCTCCAACCGTGGTCTGCTCCAACTCTACACAGAACTTCAAAGCTCCCTCAATTTGCAATTGGTGAGTATTATAATGGAAATATGGTGAATGTACTACATTATTTTAGTTGAATAGTCGGGATACACAATATGTTTATCCATTGTGCATACTAATTATAGATTGGCGGGATTTTTTTTAATTTTACGATTTGGTATAATTTGTATTCATTGTCATCTTTGTACTTTGCAATGTCGATGTGGGAGGCTTCCATGTTATTGTCATTTTTTATGAGGTTTAGTTGAATACCAATATTGGATATGCAATTTGCATAGGCACATGGGATAATTATAATTATAATTGTTATATAATAATAATAATTATTATTATTATTATTTTATAAATATTAATAAATATGCTTCGTATAGGTATATTGACATTTATTAGCTACATTTTTAATGTGGTTGTGCTAGTTGAATACCAATATTGGATATGCAATGTGCATAGGCACATGGGATAAGCTGAAATGTTGGTTGATGTAAAGCCCTATAAATGGTGTTTTGACCCTATAATGAAGGGCGTTTTATGTCATATTTCCTAGCACACTAATGAATTTGGTGTGATTTCAAACATTCTAATTGTATTTTAATAGCCAATGACTCATAATGTAACAATCCACTACTTATAGCCACATACACACATTCAACTTTAAAGGTTGTGTTGCTCAATGATTATGTATACATGTGACACAAACATTTTCAATCCCGCCACTCACTCTTTACTCCTTTATAGGGTGGATGGTGGTGTTGAAAATATATCTCATCCACAATTTAACTTATACTAATTATTATATTATATATTGAGTTCATTTAGAAGACTTAAAAATCAAAATTTGAAAATAGTATGTTCTCTAACATATAGGGTCAAAGGATTTTTTTTAAATATACAAAAATATAGATATTTGGCGATTTAAAATTATGGATGAAGGGTTTGAATTAAGTTAAAAAAAAATATATCCATTAGTTTTCATAATCCTCATCTAATATCTATAATAGTTGTGTCATGTCACCATATTAGGCGTAGAAATTAACAAAAAGGGTGTATATTAAAAATGGGGGCATTTTAGTTAGAAATGTGCAATGAAAACTAGTTGGGCTTAAATTGATTGTATGTTTAGAAAATTGGATGGAGAAATAATGAAGTGCATAGATTTTATGTGATTAATGTCGTTGTGTATTAGAGGATCTAGAGGAGTTCATGGACATATGACATGGACGATGTAGAACTAATAAATCAACAAGAGAAAGTGGGCGACCATAGAATTGGATATGGAATCTACAGATACAATAAAGGTAAGAAGACAAAGCAGCCTCAACCAAAGGAGGATTGTGTTTATGAATTCATAAATTCTACAACATTGACAAGATAAAGCTATATAAAATATGTCGTTGCCTTTTCCAAATCCAAAACATGATATCGATATGTCAAATATATGAGTAAAGTGAGGTTTTTTGTTGGATAGAATATTGGTTGAAATTATATAATTGGTGTACTAAACATCATTAACTATTTTATGTATTATATGGGCAAGACAAGGCCATAGCAAAAGATCGTGTCATATTAAATAAGGAAACAACTAATGGTGTAGGACAGCAGGTAATAATCAAATTTTGACTTAACTTAGGAAGTATTTTGTGATACATCCATCATTTTTAATAGTATTATTATAATTCGTGGTGTATTATCCAACCTTGAAATAAATTAATGCATGTTATTGAAAGAAAAATATATGTACGTGGGCGTGGACTTAAAACTGTTAAATCACAAAGAACATGGTGGGTGGAAGAGGATATGACAATGGATACTTCAGACACAATAAATAATTGCACTGAAGAAGAATTTGATCAATACTATAGTACATGGGATGGGATTTGTTAAGCGATATTTGATTATATTTCTTTGAAATTGATACATCTATGATTTATCCAATTCTCACCAATCATTAAATAATGGTTGTATTTTTTTATAGGTGGAAGATAGTGATGAAAGAACGAATACTAATACGCAATTTGATCCAACTAGGCTATTAATATTTGGATGGGATGGTCCAAACCATCCTTTAAACCATACCCGGGTGAAAAGAGAATATTTGAAGAGAAATCTACCACCTGAGAAATTTGAACAACTCATTAGATTCACATACACTGATGACTGCAATATGCTATTATCTAGCAGCCTTAATGATCATGATACGAATCACAGTGAAAAAGCAATGCTTGAAAAAGGATTAAATGAGATGCTTACAAGTTTCTTCGAGGATGGAAACATTGATGACAATAATGATAATATGTTTGACAATAATGATGATAACATAGGTAATTACCACCAACGTAATGTTAATGACAACAACCTGCTGAAGGACTCCATCAAGCAAGAAGAAAATACACCTATGTTTAAATTAGGTGCAAGTAGAACCTCAAAATTGGCATGCATATTAATATTATTAGAAATCAAGTCACTATTCGGTTGGTAAAATAAAAGATTCACCACCCTATTGAAGTGAGTTGAAATATATTTCTTACAATGCAATGTCAATTGGTATACGTAATTTGTAAACATTCATCAACTTTGTTTTATTTCTTTAAGAAATTTTAAATCCATATATATAGATATATAATATAATAATATTTATATATTATATCTATAAATATATAAGATATATATATATATAGTCATAATGTAGATTGACATATCAAACATGTTCATCATAAGTCAAACATTCAATTAATCTAATCTTTGGCAATCTTACAAAACACTAAAAACTAAAATATTTCTTGAAGAGAATGTGTTTCCATCAACTTGCAGAGAGGCGCATCAGTGGTTGGTTGATTTGGGGATTGAATATAAGAAAATTCGTTCATGTAAAAATGTTTTCATTTTATACTGAGATTAATACCAAGACAAGGTAAAATTCCATGTATGCAAAGAGAAGATGTATCGTATAAATTTACAAGGTATTATAGTTCCAAAGAAGATTTTACATCACATGCCAATTATAGCTAGAGACATAGAGATATGTTCATGTGTGAGAGACATAGAGATATTGTATTGCATTTTAATTTTTTCCTAAAGGTTCATACTAATTTAGTATTCTTATATTAGGTGGGTGACATCCAAGGAGATTCACGAATGTCAAGTGCCAAAATGGAAGAAGGATATTGCAAAAATTGTATGTGTATTTAAGAAGGAGCTCCCTACAAGTTTCGTGGACCTACAAGTCCATTTACTTATACACCTAGTTTTTGACATTGAATTCACAAGTGTCATATCAACGAGATGGATGTTTATATTTGAGAGGTATATGAAAACTCTAAAAAGACATTTCTAACAAAAGGCACATCCAGAGGGTGCATGGCTGAAGGGTGTGTATTGAATGAAGCATTTTTCTTCCTATGTGAATTCCTTGGTAAGTATTTTGAAGACGGGCCACGCTTTTGGCATGAAGAATGAGCACTATATATTATTGATATAGAAAAACTACAATATAATGGTGGTCAAGTAGAAATTAGTAAGTAAACTCACAATCATTCTGGTTGTTTTTATTGCGATCATTAATTTACTATGTAATTTATTTATCAAATTAACAACATGGCCTTTGGAATTTGAAATAAGCATGTTGACATGTAATAGGTGTAGATGAAAGTGTTGTACTCGACAAATTCATTCTATACCACATGGACTGTATGAACAAATGGATTGATTTGTATGATAAAAAGAGAGAAGAAGTGTTAGAAGAAAAGAGACAATTTAAAAGATCAAACCCAAGGAATACCCCATTTCCTATTGATATGCAAGGGGAATGGGCCAAATTGCACACTAGAATGGGTTACTAAACAAATTAAAAAATAAATAGAAGATGCAGGTATAGATGCAAACATAATAAAAGATGAAATCAACATGTCCAAGGGATGTGAAAGAAAGGTATAGTTGGAATTTTACAGAATATTGTTTCCTTATAGTTTTGACACTACTAACTATTTTAATATTCGTCATTATATTTGTTTTAATTGAAATAAATGGTCTTTCACAGGTAAGGAAATATCCAAAAATGTGGGAAAATGGTTGACATTATCGTGTAGAATGTGTAGATGTAAGAGACAATCCATTGATTGTGGCATCATGGTTGAATTCAAGCAATCTAGTTGATCAAGCTCAAAAGATAAGAATATTATTGAAGTTAGGAATCCAAAAATATGTTGGGAAAATATAAGAAATTATTGAGTTGGATTACCTCTCTTTTAAATGTTGTATTTTTAAGTGTAGATGGTATGAAGCACTTGAGAAGAAACAGAGACATAATACCCATAGCGAACTATTTATAGATTCCTCAAAGTTCCTACTGGAGGAAAAGGAGCCTTATGTTCTACCAATTCATTGTGAGTAGGTATTTCTTTAACTCAAGGAATTAGAAGCGGTAGTGATCAATAATATATTAATACACTGTTTATTGTGAATATATACATGTTTGTTAATCAATAAAATTATATTCATATGCAAATATTTTTCTATGAAGATATTCTGGACCCAAAATGGATATTTTTCATACATTATTATCCACGATTGAAGCATGTATTTGGTGATGCATTAGTGGATACATAGAAAAAATGATGGCCTACAAAATGCGAAAGAGGAATTAGAGAAAACCCAAGAAATTGACATCCATGATGATGTTGAATATGGTTATGTTACGAGAAGGCAACATTAATAAACAATGTAAACGTTGAAACATGAACTCATATTGTTACCCATTTTGTAGAGATAGCAAAAAAGTGACCCGATTTTGAAAAGGGGTGATGCAGAACACACGTGTTTTTTAGAGCTTAGTTTTTGGCACTATAAATTTTTTATGTACATTGCGTTTTATAATGGTAGTGTTTTTTATGTTGATTTAAAAACGTGGTAATTTTACATCAGGCCCTTTTTTTTAATTATTTATTTATTTTTTCTAATGTATGAAATGTAAATAATTATTTTGCAAATTTAATAATTTTTGAAGTGGTCTTTTTCTTCATATTTTCTTGTTTTTATTTTAATTTTATTTTTTTGTAGTGAAGTTTTTATTGTTTCGCATATTTAAAGAAAAATGACGATATTTTGAATTTTCGATATTCTACACATTTATACATCGTTAATTAAATTTTCAATCCACAAGAAATAATTGTTTCTAAAAACAATATTTTTTAACAATGGACATAACAATAGCCATATTTAAGATAAATATAATGAAAAAACTACACATTTTGATAATTTTTTGCTAAAATTGACATGCGAAAATCACAATTTTTATACGAAAATTTTGACTAAAAATAGTTAAATAATAGTTTTTTTATGAATTTCATGTCAAAAAAATAATAATAATCACATTTTTTTTCAAAAAATAATGATTAACTTAAAAATTAATGCGAAAATCACATATTACAAATATTGAATGCATAACAACCTTAATTGAGTGTATATTCTTTTCATAAAATGTCAAAGTCAAAACATTGCAAGTATAACTATTTAATAGCTACAAAAAATGAGCTTGATTTCCAAGCATAACTTAAATTTAATCAACAATGTCACATAATCCAAACTCTTCGTCCTCTAGAGTTTCATCATTGTCTTCTTCCACAATATTACTGCTTCCTTGCTCATTTTCGTCTTCTAATGGATCTTTGAATGTCTGGCGAATCTCCCCAATGTATGTCTTTCCAAACATCCCATGTAATGGTGGTTGAGGTTCCTTTGCCTTTTTTGCCACACATGATTCACTAAAGTCCCGTTTCTTCAACCCAATTTCTTGCATTGCATCTGGAAGAAATTGAAGAGAATTAATTCTTTGCTGAATGAAATTGCACTTTAATGGATCTTTTTCAATTGCAGTGCAATTTCTTCCTTTTTGAAGGTAGCATGCTAGTGTTGTACCTAATTATCAAGCACAAAAGAAATAATGAAATAAATTAGTACAATGACATATTAATTAAAAAAATAACATATTGAAATTCAATTCTATATAATAAAACTTACCTAAGCCAGAAAATAAATCCAAAACCCAATTTCCTTCATTTGAACATATGTCTATAAGATAGTTAAGCAATAATTGTGGTTTTTGATAAATTTTAACTATCTCTCCTTTTGCTTCTTTGTCTTCATATGTTAGTTTTCTCACAACAGTATCATAAATCAGTGTTTGGCTATGACTCTTTCCATCCACCCGATTAAAAATCATAGACATATAGCTATCATCTTTTGCTCAACTATCAATATGAATAAACTCACAATCATTTATAAATACTTGATAGTCACAGTTAAGAAGATTTGACTTTTACCTGTAACATGAAATAGTAAAAGTTCAATCAACTTGTACATAAATGAATTTTTCAACATTAGTCAAATATACATTTTAAACGTCTTACCATGTAAGCTGCATCCTTGAATTTGTTTTCCCTTTAAAGCTTGACAATATCATTGCCAATTGTGTGTCTGAATGAAATTTCATAAATCTCCATAATGGTGATGACGTGACTTCTACAAATCCCGCAACCACTTTACTAAGAGCTTGATAAGTATAAGGGTCACTATCATAGTCAATGTTTGGAATATTGAAACCATGGGGATATCTGTAATAATTAGGGCATACTCCCTTTTAGATATGAGTTTAGCAATGTCTTCATAATCGCCTTGTATTACTTAATATTGAACAGTTTCAGCCCATTTCAAATGAAATGAGTAAGAGTTGGATCAAGTTCAACATTCTTAACACGTTGCTTCCTCAGTCTTTCGACCTTTATTTTTTCAATAGGGGTTCTTAAGCTAGTTGGCGCTCTATTATCATCCTTCTTCTTCTTTTATAAAATAAACGAATATATGTGTAAGTTATAAATTAAAAATAGTACACAGATGAATAAAAATGAATGTGTAAATCAAGATATCTTTTTAAATACAAGA
>APFE031443127.1:0-19118 GCA_000404065.3 Pinus taeda
AGCTGGGATAGGACCTCCTTCTTTAGAATATAGAAAGATGGACTTCAGTTCACCTCTATTCTAGAGAATAATTTGGAGATTGCCATGAAACTGCAGGTTCCTAAATATGTCAAGAACAGAGTTATAGAAATACTAATTGGCTCTATTATGCACCAATGCTCTTGGATCATATGCCCATTTTGTATGGAATGTCTACTAAGTGGTTCCACTTAATGGGGCATTGATTTGAGTGTTCAATATATTCTTATTCTTTATCAAAGTAGTTTTTTGCTCTATTTGCTTTCTTCAATTTATGCCTTACGGCGTTTCCTTTGCAACATCTGGTGCAAATGCTAGTTGTATAATATTTTGTTAATTAGATATCCGGGTCACTTAGACAGTTTGGTATCGTGAACGTTATTAAAATTCTTCGATTCAATTCTATTCCATCTCAAAAACTACACAGTTTAATATACAAAATTACATTAAAGTGCTCACTTTCCCTAAAGCAAACGCGGTAGTGACTAGGCGCCGGCGGTCAATATTAGACATGATACAAAGTTTGCACTCTAATATGCGGACGTGTCACGTGGCCACCTATCCTCACGGGATGCATTCTGCTTCTGCATTTTTGCGTGTCACGTGGCAACTTATCCTCACAGGGGAAGAATGAGCATTTTTGTCGTGTCACATGGCAACTTATCCTCACAGGGGAAGCATTCTTGCGTGTCACGTGGCAACATATCCTCATAGGCGACATGGGAATTAGTAAGTCTAGGAGCATTAGCAAGACAATGGTCCGATGGCGGTCGTGCACCACGTCATCCATGATGCAAAAGGAGCTTCTAGATCCTCTGTCCAGCTCATCGATGTCTTGAAATATGCAACTGGCAGAGGATACGTGTAACACCTGCCGGATAAGAAAAACAGTTTTGATTGGGCGGCAATATTTCCGTCTCTGGGAGATATTTTTAGGCCGATAGGCCTTCCTTTGAAAGGGACCTTCGTCGTCCTTTTCTCTGTGAGGTTGAAACTTGGCGTCCTTCAATGACGAGAGTACGTGTGACATTTGTGCACAATTTTTTAAGCCACTTTATACTCTCTACTGACATTTGTGCACATTTCGTCATGGTCTTGCTCATTCAGTTGCTCGTCATGGCCTTCATCCTTCAGTTACGGGCCTTCATCCTTCAATTACGAGCGGAACATGGCGGAACATGGCCTTCATTTCCGTTATGGGCCGAGGGTTGTTATGGGCGGACAGCTCGAGAACCATCGTCTTCATTGTTATCCTTTATCAGGTGTACATGCAAGTTATTAAGCTTCGGGCAGTTCACTGTTAAAGCCTCCACACCGTTATACACATTCAAAACTGTAATGTTGGAAGCTGATATGGCATATGCTGCAAGCCAACGCAGTTTTCTAAACTGAGATTTCGAAGAAGAGGGCAATGTGAAATAAAGTGGGCTAAGGAGTGGTCTGTCAATTCCACATAGTTGAAGTTGCAAGTGGTGATATCTCTTTTCCAGATGGGCTCTGAGAGTGCCTTGGGAATCATACACGGTTTTGTATTTATTGTATTCAATATAATTGTGTTTTGTTTTGATGCCTCCGAGATAATTTTTCTGTACGATATAAACAGGCAGAAAATGTTATTAAATTATTGAACCTGACGTAGCCTGATTCATTTTCTTTCTTAGCAGAGTAGTCTTCTGACTTGTTTGGCGACTTAAGTGGAGTTGAGCTACCGAGGCTGCAAAGCAGAGCATTGGTGTTTTGGACTTGACTGGATACAAGTGACATGGTGTTTTTGTTAGTTTCGGAAAAGTTATGTATTTAGATCATCTGTACTTTATGTATCCTTTATGGATTCTGTTCTCAGCATGTGCTTAGCTTTGGCAGCATTATAACTTACATTATAAGGATTAATTTCATTCTTTTTGAAGACAGTTTGCTCCATATTTATTAATATGTAGGCCTACCAATATATTCATATCCACTGAAATTTTGGTCTCCTGTACGTACTCCATGCTTTCTGTTCATTTTCTTAGCTTTCGCAGCAATATAGGTGACATTGCAAGGATAGACTTTATTAGATTTCTCCCTTACATTTTTTATCGGCTTACAAAGGAACTTTTTTGACCTCGTTCAGGAAAAGCAACTGACATAATTCAGGCTTTCAGTCTTAAGAATAATTTTTATACAAGTAAATCATGGTTGACTTTCATAAAATGATGTTTGGACAGAGCAAAGTAGAATGGTTTCCATGTAGAAGTAGGCTGCAAAACACTCCAGGGATAGTCATGATGTCAAAGTAAAGCATGACTGCAAGACACAGACGAATGTATTTTCTGTTGGTTTGTTTTTGTATTCTGCTATATACTTTTCACCACTTTACCGGTAGATATAGTAGATTTAACCATTTTACTACATGGTCTGTTTAAACTAAATTCAACCTGAAATATGTTGGCTAACCCTGAAATCAGAGGTTAATTAAATAGTTTCCGTTATGTGTGAATGAACATTGTTGCCTCATGCGATTGTGGATCGTGGTCTGAAATTTAGTAAAATCGTTTAATATCGGAGTTAAATTGTACTGTATGCAAGTGGGTATTATTCTTGAACAGGTGTGCTGTATTTTGTGTTGTCTCTATATATGTCCTGGATATCAAATGGTGTTTTCTGGATTCGACATGATGGCTTCCGTTGTAGCTTTAAGCCATCTTTTCAACTTCTTTGGTTGTTTTTCAGCCATCTTTTCCTCTTCTTAGATTTCTCTTTGCATTTACTTTCTGTCCTTGAATCAGCACTGTAAAGATCAGGCAATACCATCTGCCAAATTCATTGTTTGATGAAATTTCTTTTACAAGTGATACGACTATTTATGATCCATCCAAGTCTAATAATTTTGATCTCAATGATAAATTTGTTCTTCAAGATTTACATTTAATTTTATTATGATTTTGATCAGCGGAAGGTACGTTGTCATCAAAAGCATTTATCACAGTACCTAACTGCAGCTTCCGAGACTTGATATGCGGTGCTTTTTCGCACGAAATCTTCACGAAGGTAAGTTAATTGCCAAGCAAATGAAACATTTAATAATGTGTAAAATAAAGTCCACCTGGCACACTAGCGCAGAGATGGAAGTTTAACATCAGGACCTCTTGTGGCGTTTTTTTGAAAGAGATTGATAGTAATTTTTTGGTGTGGTTTTGGAATTTATGTTTTGATGTTTGGGCTTTGGTCTTATGCTTTCGTTCTTGCTCTCTGTGCTGTAGATCGCTCTTTTCTATGAATCATGGCTGGCACGAAGTAGACAGCATGAAAATCTACAGGAGGAAAGGCTCCGAGGAAGCAGCTCACAACAAAGGTAACGACTTTCCTATATTTTTTCTGTTGCATCTTTGGTGGAGTTAATTGAGGCGTGGTGTTTTTATTGTGGCATTTTATTCTGAAGCTCCTTTTTTAAATTAGGCTGCTCATAAATCTGCTCCCACAACTGGAGGTGTGAAGAAGCCTCATAGATATCGTCCCCAAACATTTGCTCTTCGGTATGTACAAAAGTGTAAATTTGCTTTGGATTCTATTGATGGTACCTTCTTCAGCGATCTGTGGTCACAGTTTGTAGCAGCTTTAATTTTATTTCAAATGTCTTGACATTCTGACATGTTTGTTTATCCTTTCCAGATTTGCTTGTCCAGTGTGCTCCAAATCTGTCTGTGATATGTCTAAATTGTGGGAGAAACTTGACCGAGAGGTAGATATTTTCGACAAGATGAACATCTTGAAGTCAACTTGCAATGGGTTGTATAAAGAGTAGCTTATTATATGTGTTCTTGCTAATTTTGATTTCTCATATTTCTGAAATTTTCTTTCGTCCAATGGCAATTGATTTTTTAAGTTTCTTGAGTGGATTCTGATATTTTTTTTTGTCATGTACGTTGCTTTGACTCCAATGCCTGAAGCTTACAAGAACAAAACGGTAAGTTGTCTGATGTTAATGTGGTATAATTTGGAGGCATATTTTAGAGCCCATTAGTAGCGTCAGAGAAAATACCTCACCACTTTCTTGTCGGTCATTTGAGCAGGTTTGGATCTTATGCAATGACTGTGGAGTAACTTCTGAAGTAAATTTCACATTGTTGCACACAAGTGTCAAAGTTGCAACTCTTATAACAGCCGGCAGACCAGGGGAGGTCCTTCTGCAAGTTCATGTAGATCTCATCTTCGATATTCTCAAATGTTCAGATTCATGTACTGCAAATTGCTATGCAGTGGCATTACTGTAAGAATTCATTGTAACCGCTGTTTTTGTAGCACTACTCTACGGTTGTTAACATCATAACGGAGTTGACATATCTCGCTGCTTGCAACTATGTTGACATAGGGGAATGAGGGAGAAGTTTCCTGTCACATCCTTTACAGAGGTTATGTCAAGAAAAGGGAAATGTATGTTTATAAACCGTCTTCCCATCATCGCGATGAAGCCCTTGGAAGGATTCCTTCTCACTTATTCCAAGCCCTATCATTCCAAAATCTATCTTTCATCCATCAGCTTTGTATATATTTTACTCCCATACACCTAAAATTGTGAGCATCATGTAATCTACCCAGAAAGTTTTTGATTTGCAACTGAATCTGATACCTATCTTACAGAAAATTAGTAATGGTTTAGAATGAAGATGGAGACTGCATCCTCACAAAGGGAGTACTATCTGAGAAAAAAATTGATCTTAACAAAGGGAATGATACTGACTTGAATATTTTGTAATTGTGACCATTGACAGACCACTGGTTAAGGTAATTGTAAAAAGCACAAATTATCAATTGGTTCATAAATGGTATTACCGACCTTTTTAAATTTGTTTGGAAGATCCTATGTCTTATATTCTATGATGGAATTACCTTGTCGTTCATATACCATCACATAGTGGAAATTGCTAAATTAATTAATATGTTTCCATAGTATTTAATACAACTGAAAAGCCTAAATGTAGTTTCATATATCTCGCATTTACTCGGAAAGCGTGGATATTCAATTCAACTTATTAAGAATAGGGCATGGTAAACTCATACATGAACACTTAAACAACTTGAGGTTTCTATGATAATATATGTGTAACCAGAATTCCTTCTTGCTTTTTAGTCCACACAAGATATTCTCGTTATTTGCTTAAATGCAAATATTGCTATTAAGTTACTATTAGCAATTGTAATGAATTTCTACTATATCTTTCGAAAAGCCTGGCTTCCAATTACAAAACTAGTTCGAGTTTGCTATTTAAATTTTGTATTAAATTGGATTCTGAAACTTGTTAAACAATATCTGCAAATTCCCTGATTTATTATTCAAATATCCCCATGGTCTTAAGATAAATTAATGAAATGGTCTCACTAAGAGTTATTCTATTGTTAAGCAGCAAAGGCGGAACATGAAGTGTAACTGTCTGCTGAATATCTCGCTGCTTGCAACTATGTTGACATAGGGGAATGAGGGAGAAGTTTCTTGTCACATCCTTTACAGATGTTATGTCAAGAAAACGGAAATGTATATTTATAAACCATCTTCCCATCATTGCAATGAAGCCCTTGGAAGGATTCCTTCTCACTTATTCCAAGCCATGTCATTCCAAAATCTATCTTTCATCCATCAGCTCTGTATATATTTTATTCCCATACTCCTAAAATTGTGAGCATCATGTAATCTACCCAGAAAGTTTTTGAGTTGAAACTGAATCTGAAACCCATCTTACTTACAGAAAATTAGTAATGGTTTAGAATGAAGATGGAGACTGTATCCTCACAAAGGGAGTACTATTTGAGAAAGAAAGTGATCTTAACAAAGGGGATGATAATGACTTGAATATTTTGTAATTGTGACCATTGACAGACCACTGGTTAAGATAATTGTAAACAACACAAGTTATCAATTGGTTCATAAATGGTATTACCGACCTTTTTAAATTTGTTTGGAAGATCCTATGTCTTATATTCTATGATGGAATTACCTTGTCATTCGTATACCATCACACAATGGAAACTATTAAATTAATTAATATGTTTCCATAGTATTTAATACAACTGAAAAGCCTAAATGTGGTAATAGATAATAGTTATTCATTGCTGGGATTTAATAATTTTTCCTCTAATTTTTATAATCATATTGGTAACTGTGATTTGCTTTTAATCCTTAATACACAAATTAATACATTTTTAAACATTTAAGCAATCCCGCCTGAATTGTTTACTGGTGGTATTATTTTGCAAAGGTGATGTTTTATTTGTATTTGAGGTGGATGCATTTTGATTGTTTTAAGATTGTGAATTATATGGCGTCTTAATTCTAGCAATGACTTAAGATCTCAAATCTTGTGTTTACTTTACAAACTTCATCTTATGTTTTAAGCATTTTTATTGCCATAGTGGCAATCAATCATATTTTTTGTTGTTGTTTGAAAAATGTAGAATGCAATTTGACAAGGATATCATGTTGTTTTAGGCTTGATGGGAAATAATACTGTTCCATGACCCAAAAGAATAGAAAGTAATGTTAAGATTGAGCTAACATGTGAAAGTTCCTTGCAACAAAATATTTTCAGCAACCAATAAAGGATTAAGTAATTTGATTGTATATGTAGAATGAAATTTTGAACTCAGTTTCATGTGGGTTGGCCATCACACATTGCACTATAAAATTTAATTATGGAGTAACGTTCTTGTTGATTGGTTTATTGCCTGTGTGTGGAAATTTGTAAAATGTTTGTTACTGGTATTTATGTAAATAACTTGTTGTTGTTAGTTTGACCATAACCTTCTTATCTTTTGAATGTTAATTACATGATGATTGAGGTTTGCTTCTGATTGTTGAGGGTGTTATCATTGTGCTGAATATTTTGGCCTGTTATGTTGTATCCAAGCAATGAACGTAGCAACATCATTGTGCTTGTGTTTGCTAGCTTTGAATAGAATCTAGGAAACGCTTGAAAAATATTTAAGTATTTATATCATGTTTTTACTTTTGGCATAAAAGGCAACCTATTTCATTCATTTTCATATTGATTTTATTGATTAAAGTGAGTGGAAGGTTTCTTTCTTCAGACTAGTTCCACTAATCTTATAGAGATTATTGATTTAAGCAACAGAATGTGTAATGTTATACACCCTGGAAGTAGACTATGATCACAGGTTGCCATAACAGTAAAATATATGTGGGATTTGTCAGCACCCAAAGTGGTCCCTTCTTTTGAAGGGCCCCACGTGGATAGCAAGCAGTGCTGTCGCTGCCACCAACACCACTCTTCTCTCTTTGGAACTAGTGTGTGATAGCTCCAAGGGGGCAACCCTATTTAAAGCAAAAATCCATTAAAATCATTAATAAGACACTTCAAATGTACAATAGAAACTTGCCGCAATCTGCATTAAAACTTATATCCCTGCACAAACAAGCCTAAATTTTAGATTTGAAAGAAGAAGCTCAAAATCAGAAATTGAACTTCACAAATCTATGACAATTTCCTCTTTAATCTGCAAAAAACTTGCAGATTGGCAACATCTATGCTATAAAACCACAAATAATTAATTCAAAATAGCAAACACATTATTCTTTTAAAACCATTATTAATTGGTGCTGTAATTAGATGGGCATGGGATATGGAAGAGAGAAGAATACTAGCAAGGCAACAAATTATTAATACGAATTATAAATTTGCAATTTAAAAGGATGGTGAAAATCAAATATGCCAGGGATCTTGGGTTATGTTGGTAGTCAATTTTCAACCAAACTTAATTTTTTTTTGGTCATATTTAAAATCACAAGGCTGTGTGGCTTTGTTTGACGTTTCAGACATCAAATCATCATGCAAATTTCTCGTTTTTGTTTATGCTAATTAATAATCCTATCAGCTTTTGGAAATCACCATTCCTGATTTCCAATCTGTGGTTGGAGCATTTCCTTCTTGATTATCTGCTCTTTATAGGCTCATTTTTAGTATTTACAATGTTAAAATGCAATCAAATTATTGCATTTACAAAATAAACGAAGATTTATCAAGGCCTTATGGAGACATGAAACATCCGTAGCTAGTGATTTTCTTTAGTCTTACCTCGCACTCTTGAGAAGACAATGTATTAATGGGTCACAGTCCTCATCTCCTTCAGAGACATGGAGGATCTGTAGACAGTGTTGTCCTTTCGTCTTACCTAGTGTTGTCCTTTCGTCTTACCTCTCTCTGAGTAGATAATGTATTAACGAGTCAGGGGGTTTTGTTTTTTGTGGTTATGTTACTGTAGCATATGAATGGGATGCATCCAAGCATTGAAATTTCAGAAATTGGGTTTATTGTGCATATGAAATGGCATGTGTTCATGCTTTTGAAATTTTATTTAGAGAAAAGAAAAGATGGATTTGGTATTGCATATGAATGAGATGTATTCTTCGTATATGCTTGGCCATCTATAGAGGTTTCTTGATTTTTGGTAATTAACTTAACCTCTTAATTTTGGGTAATTAACTTACTCTAAAATGAAATAAGACATTCAATGTGTTCCTTGTAATATATATATATAAACAAAACATCTAAAGAAAAATAATTGCACAATGATCCAGTCAAAGAAAACAAGATTTTCCACAAACGAATTACCTCTTCTAGAAAAATTCGACAATTCCAATTTAATAATCTTATCGGCCTCTCTTTGTACCTTTTGGGACAATTGCTAGTTTTATCACCCAGCGGCGATACAAATACCCAATTCAATTCAACAAAATCTCCCACATTTAACGTGAAAGTGTATGGGTGTAAAGAGCCTACATTTTGATTAAGAATTCAAATCTAAAATTAATTTCTCTTCATTGTTATGCATTCACTTGTAAAGATATCTGAAGTGACCATCACCTAAAATTTTGAGAAAACAAAACAACATGCATAGTTTCACCAAAATAAATGCATTCATTAAAGATGACATTTTTCATGCATGGTTTTTATTTTATTGTTTTTTTTTTATTAGTAATATGAGTATCTTCTTGTACAGTGATGTGTGATTTGACGGGAAGTCTATTTGGGCAAAGCCTCGGAGACCGTAGTTCAAATCTCATTGAGTACACTGGCCTGTTGTGGTGGATGCTCGAGAAGCAGATTTCCCACCCCCGCCTTGGCGGCACGAGAGTCTCGCTTTTCTAAAACCATAGGATCTTAGTATATCGACTTGCAGGTAGTTGGACGTACTCTTGGTGTTATAGTGGCAACGACGAGGATTGATCTTGGGTCTCCCATAGATTATGACTGGCAGTTACCGATTCACCATGTGGTTTAAAAAACAAAAAATGTGAGTACCCTTTTGATGTTCTGATTTGACATTTTGATTAAGAATTCAAATCCAAAATTAATCTCTTCATTGTTATTCATTCACTTGTAAAGACATCTAAAGTGATCATCACCTAAAATTTTGAGAAACAAAACAACATACGTAGTTTCACCAAAATAACTGCACTATTTTTTTTTTGTTTTTCATCACTACGCTGGTTTTTACATCTAGGATTTTTGGGAACATGTTTTTCTCTTGTTGTTGGGTCACTTTCATACACTGTTATTGATAAGGAGCTCTACCTATATCTTTGTTTTGGATTATGTTTTACTCTGATGTTGACATGAACGAGATCTTGTCACAACACCTTATATTTCTAGTATATTTCCTCAAGTTTATGTTGTATCTTCATGGATCCAGATGTATTGATTTTATTACATAAATAAAATCAGCGTTTTTTCTCGTTTGAAAAAAAAATCCAAATTGCAACGAAACACTTTTGTAAAAGTTTAATAAATTTTCAAAATATAATCATAATTCTGGTTTGAAAATAATTAATTTGAAATAAACCCAACCTATGTTATAAAAATTAAAACATGCTCTTATTATAAAAATATATAATAATGATAATTTGTAATACCAAACATAAATAACAACTAAAAAGAAAATAAAACATAATTAGCGATACTAATACTCTTAGAACAAAAGCAAAAAAAACATAATATCACTTCAACCCCCACCTTCTTATATATGAACTACATTTTTAATTACATAACTACCCATTTCAACCTTCCATTTATAAGTGAGACATTTAACATAAGCCTAGTAGTACTTACTCCTAAGGGGAGTTAGATGTGTTATCCAAATTTTAATAAGCGTAAGCCAATCAATAACAACAAAAAAACATGTGTATCACTTTGTAAGATTTAGTTAAAATAACATTTAACAACCACTTCCATTGAAAATTTGATAGTAAAAGCACATTGATGATTAAACAAGGGAAATTTATACTTTATTTCTTACTTGATAGTGTCAAGTGCACATTATGCACCTACGACTTGTGGACAAATGTACAGGGGATCAAGCAAAGTGTTAAAGAGTGTTTGACCATTAATGGTGTCCATAATCCACAAGAAGGAGAAAACAATTGCATTGATGTTTATAACTATCTTATTATGAATTTCCTGGTGTGAAAATTGTATGGCATTGGGAACCACCAACAAGGTGAGGGCATATAATTATTAGTTCCACTATTCTCAATTGATGATAGGAGATGCATCAATATTATGTGATCATGAATAAGTATTGTTAGAAGCTAATGACGTGACACAACAAGTTGGTAAGGAGTGAGTGTATACATTCTTATGCAATTTTTCAGAATATGTAACAATGAGGTGTCATCCACAACTACTATCACCATCTACATTTGATCTATGTGGATATTGGTGGCCACCTGTATATTCCACTTTGACCCCCAACAATGTTTCTTTAAGTTTCCTTAATTGTAGCACAGATTACTATTTTTGGCAGTTTTTTGGATCTTGAACTTCTGAAGACGTTTTGAGGGCTTCAATGACGTTTTTTTGGAAAACGAACAAACCAAAGCCCATGGCAAGGATTTGTAGTCAAAATTTGTAGTCATGGGATAATTGTTTCTAACAAGGTATCGTACGCGTCTAATGAAGATTGTATGCCAAAGTTACGACCCTAGGAATTTGATGTATCGATTTACCGCAACGCGGCCCACAAACTTTTGGTGCTTCTTCTCCTAGGGTTGGGTTTTTGGATGTTTAGGGTTTTCCATTGTTTCTTGATAATAAATAGATATGTGAGCCTCATTGTAACACAGTTCAACAGGCATGTAGTCGCACATATCTTCTCAGAGATAAGATACCATCGCCCGAGTTAGTATATTTCCATTCTGCATGTAAATAGTTTTTAGTACTTTGTTATTAATTAATTGGAGTTATGTTTTCATTGTAGCTATGTGTTTCTATTTATATCTGTATTTCATTTAGTTTGTTCATAAATCTAGATCAGTGGTATCAAAGTGATATTCTTTTTATTTATTTTTCTGTGCATGTCTCCAACGAGGTCGGGGTATAAGAAGTTAGGGCTTGAACTGGTTGAACCTTTGCAATATTGGCTTCACCGACCTGAACGACCTCCCATGGCAGAAGAAAAGAAAGAGATCAACAACTTTGCCCAGATCCTTCAGTGGATGCCCACAGGTGACGCATCTTCATCCAACAGCCACCTAGAGGCGCCACTCCCTTTAAGGTACAAGTCAACTTTGAAATTTCCATATTTGAAGGCCAGATAGATGCAGATGTCGTAGATAAATAACTAAATCTATTGGAAGGACACTTTTTTATTCACGATTTTTGCAATAGGGAAAATATCACTTTTGCACTCCACAAAGCCGCCCCCCATGTCAAGGACTGGTGGGAAACCTATTTTAAGCTGAGGGGCAAGAGGGAACCCTCATTGTTTTCAGCTGCACCCACTTGGAATTCTTTCTGAGATGTCATCAAGGAACAATATTACCCTGTCGGGAGCTATGGAGATAAGTACATAAAATGGACCAAACTGCGACAGGGAAGGGGCCAAGACGTGTTGGAATTCACAAATATATTTCATACCCTTCGCATAGAGTTGGGTATCAAGGGTTTTTAGTGACATATGGTACTCAAGTACCACAACTATCTACACAAATGCGTCCAGGATGAGATGGGGTTCCTGGACGTCTCCTCGCTTGGTTCCGCATACCAATACACTGTCAAGATTGAGTAGAAATATAAATAGAAGAAGTGAGACTTTGAATCTATTATCGAAAGTAAGGAAAAGGTGCCCCCAAACCGTAGAACAAAGGACAAAGCCAAGGCGAGCTAACCTAGGACAACCCATCGAAGCCTCCAACAAAGAATAACACCACAAAGACAAAGAAGGACATAGGGAATTGTTGTGAGTTCCACAAGAGCCCCACTCACAACACAAGTGAGTGTCACACCAAGCAGTCAATGGTGCCCAAGCTAAAGGCTTCATAATCATATGCATGTTTGGAATCTAAGTTAGAATCGAAAAAGGGGAATGAAAAGGGGAGCATATTATTGATGTAGAGCCCAGTGCCACTGTTGCAACCACCAAGGTGCATAAGAACGAACCTGAAGATCCATAGGAAGGGGAGCATCTCTTCAACTCACAGATGTGGGTGAAGGGGTCTCTATTGTAGTTCATTGTCGACAATGGGAGGCGAAAGAAGTTTATCTCATTAGAGGTTATTAATTAGCTAAACCTACCAACCATGCGACACTTGCAACCATACACCATTAGGTGGCTCCACCAAGGACAAGATCTTCGAGTCAGCCAACAGTGTCTTCTTCCCTACAATGTCAAACCCTTCATAGATGAGGTATTGTGTGACAATGCTGCTTTTGCAGTTTGTGATGTATTATTACGCCAACCATACTTGTGGAAGTGTCATGTTGTGTATGAGTCTATGCCTTGCACTGTTATTATTACTCTGGGAAATAAGTTATATAGGATACGAGAGGTAGCCCTGCCTATCGCCATCTCTTTGATCTCTTTTACGAAATGTAGTAAGATCATCTCCCGGACCAGGAAATTGTTTTCTTTTGTATTCGCTCTCAAAGTAAAGGGAAGATCGTGGCCACATCCATGGCCCCCAGGAAGGGTTCATCCATGTAGCATAAGTAGGTGGATAAGGTTGTGGGAAAATACAAGGACATCTTCTCCTCACCCACAAGGGTGCCCTTAAACTCTCAGGTCAAGCATCCAATCGATTTGTCCCCCGGAGGACCTCTATCCAATGGGCTGATATATTTTCGCTCCATTCTGGAAAATGAAGAGATCAAGTAGCAGATCCAGGAGTTGCTGCAAAAAGGGCACAGACTAAGTTCCTCACATTGTGAGAGCCTGATTGTACTTGTATAGAAGAAGGATCGAACTTGGAGGCTCTGTATTGATTATTAAGCACTGAACATAATAACTTTCGAAAACAGGTATATGATCCTATAGATTGATGACCTTATTGACCAGCTCAAGGGGGCGAAGTATTTCAACAAGATTGATCTAAATTCTAGCTATCACCAGGGTCCAATAGAGCCCATAAATGTATGGAAGACCACCTTCGAATCCAAGGAAGGCCTTTTTGAATGCTTTGTCATGCCTTTAGGGTTGAAAAACCCCCCTGGAACTTTTATGAGGCTGATGGATGACATCTTGCAGCCCTTCACCAACTCATTCGTGGTTTTATATTTGGACGATATTCTTATCTTTAGCAAGAGTTGGGATGAGCACTTGCAACACATTTGGCAGGTCTTTCAAACCCTGTAGCAGCACAAACTATGTTCCAACTTGGAGAAATGCACCATTTACATGAGTCAGGTTCAATATATGGTTTACATCATAGATGAGAAAGGCAAGCACATGGATCCAGATAAGATCTAAGTCATTCAAGATTGGCCAACCCCGACCACTCTAACATAGCTTCACAACTTTTTGGGCTTTGCCAATTTTTATTGAAGGTTCATGTTGGGATTCTCCCATATCACTTGGCCTTTGAGTCATGTTACCAAGGGCAGAGCGAAAGCAATTATGAAGACTGAAACTAGTTACATTCTTCAACAAAAACCAGCTAGGAAATCACACATGCAATCTGTTACCTGCAAGTATTCCCACTGAAGTTGCTTGGTCCTTGCCTTCCTTTACCTTCCTTGTCCTTTCTTTTCTTTTCCTTTTCTTTCCATGCTTTTCCTTTCATTTCCTTGCTTTCTTACGTTCTTTCTCCTCTATGAGACAAATTCTAAAACTAAACTGACAAAAGGCTAACAAAAAGCTACCAACTAATGCTTTGAGGAAATTTATTGATGAGGCCTCTGATTTCTTCAATTTTCCATTATTTTCCTTCCTTTTTCTTCTTACATGCAACCTATGACCTTTCACTTTCTTTTTCTCCTAATTTCCATTATTTTCATAAATAATGTGCCAAAAATACCTTTTTTCGTTTTCAAAGCCCTTAGCCATTGCCTTTACCAATTTCCCCTTAGCCATAAAACACAACAAGTGATGTCCACTAAGATATTTTTCCAAACATTTCCCTTAACTGTGGTCTTATTTTGCCTTTATTAACTTTTATTACTTGAACTTTTAACATGGGGTTGTTACAAAGAAACATATAAATTTACATGCAGGGAGAACTCTAAGAGTTGTGAAAATGACTGTGACTCTTGGTACTTCTATCGTGGATGGGCAACTGATGGTCTTCGGGAAATGTGGAAGTTACACATCACAGTTGTAATTGTTATTTTTGAATGCTAATTCGACGAAAACTGCATGACACATGCCAATGAATTTTTGGTGCCATGTGGAGCTATGTGGTAAATATAACACGTCATCTTGGAGCTTGGTTCCCTAGCGGTATCAACGGAAAGCACAATTGGAAGAATGTGTTATTGATGGACAGACTTAACGTTTAAGGACAAGAAAATTCATGTACCACCATATCGCCAAGTTTTAAATGATGTCATTTTCATGCGGAGGCATGGTTGACATAAGGTACAACAGGAAATATCTCTGTTAGAGGGAAGTGTGTTTAGAAATGGGACATTTCACTTAATGAAAATGTTGGGATGAGTTATATTTATTTATGAGTGGAGTTGTATCTATAGTATCTGGAGGTATGGGAGTCCAAGCGGGTATGCCGACATGCAAATTGTGGTTCACCCTGATTTCCCCCAAAACTGAATACAACGTGAAAGCATTGAATTGCATGAAGAGGCCAGATCCTATGGGACCCATGAATTAGGATGAGGTGACAAGTGCCACGAATGTGTATGAATATGACCATATGGGTGCCACATAGGTATTGTGGGCGATGTGGCACTATTCAAGGTCACATGGAAGAGCCATGTGGCCACATGGTGGTGCCTTTTTGATATGGAACCATTTATATGGGGGAACATTAAAGGGGCATAAATTTCAATCTGGGACTCATACGAAGACAAAGATTGTATCCCCAAAAAGCTCTCAACAAGTTGAACACAATGGTGACCTTTGTTTTGGGTTTTGATGAAGTTGGAAAAATAGGATTTTTGTAACCCAATCTTCACCATAAGCCGTGAGGATCAGGTTGATTATAAAGTAACACCTTCCACAACCCATGGGAGTACCAAGGGGGTGGGAGGGAGTGTTACAAAATTCTAGCCTGTAGAGTAAATATGGTTTTCAAAGTCTTCATCATTCCCTTAAATAAGGGTGGAAAACCCTAATTTATGAAGGAAATATCCTTTCTTATGAGGCCTATTGAGACACCCACCTCGCCTAGGCCTCCAAAGAAAATTCCTCCCTTAAGGCCACCCCTCCCTCCCCAAAATTTCTCCAGGATTTGGCCTACACAATGCCATATCTGGGTATAGGAAAACCTACCTAAAGGAGTTTGGTCACCTTTACCGAACCCAACTCATTAGCATTGCATTATGGTCATTGTCCTCATTTGTGTGCATTGGAGGCCTGACTCAAAAGGAGCTCAAGGGTCAGGGAGGAACGCTTGCAATAGAGGGATGACTTAAAGGATCCCAGGGAAGACTGGAAAGTGCTTACGAATGAATTATGTGAGAAGGGAGGGAAGTTATACATGGCATCGATTTATGGAGTATTCTTTGCATGACATCCAAATGTGAATTGAGTTGCCAACAATCATTGTCATAATCTTACTAGTGACTTACATATCTTCGAATAAACACATATGTCATTCATTCCATCTTACAACACAGAGGTGAAAAACAATTATTACTTTTGGTTCTTTGCTAAATATTTTAGTTGTATTGGTTAAGCATATATGTGTAGTCTGATTTGGAATATGTTTTCAAATTTATTTATTTTTTAAATAAAATTGTATATTTATTGTTGTATACGCAATCTAATGCATGAAATCAAAGGTTTCCAAATTGTTTTTCCTTCCCAAAACTTAAGTTATATGTTTGTGTCCTCAACTTTATACTCGCATTACAAATTCTAAGTTTTACGTAATTTAAATGGCTAAATGACACATAAACATTTTGACGACTTTTCGGGTAGTACTAGCTAAATAAAAAAAACCATAGCTTTCAGTGATTAACTTTTTCCTACATTGATAATACTTTACTTTTGTACACTATAACCATCATCTTAATGAATATTTACTCATTTTTTGGGGAAAATTTGAAGGATAGAAGTTTATTTTAAAGTTTAGTAACTTTGGTGAATAGTCGCTAATATGCAAACTATAAAATGTTTGGTAATATTTTTGCAAAAATATCCAAATTTCTAATAATTTTATATAGTATCTGTAAAAAGTTTATATTTTTTTTGGTAAATTAATTTTATGAGGTAAAATAATTATATACTATAAAATTTGAGGATATGCCCAGTTGAATCCTCCGCTTCTTTTACCTAATTTTCTTTGTTATTCAATGAATAATCTAATCGATCTCTTCTTAAATTGTAAATATATCGTTTTCAAATTTGAGTTTGTTGATATTAGCCAACACATATATAGTAATGTTACACATATCTTCCACATATACAAGATATATAGCTGACACATATTTTTTTAATATTTTTTATTAACTGACACATATTTTTTAATATTTTTTATTACTGGACACATATTTTTTTGAATATTTTTTTAATATAACCTTACGTGACAACATCTCCCTCATATTTTTTAATATTTTTTAGTGTAACATTACGTTAATGACAACATTTCCCCTTATATAATAAACTATATAGCGCCTCATGATTCTATTATTAGAAATATTAGTTATTGCTTTAAAATTAAACATATTCCATCCATTCTTCATCACGTAGTGATGTGGGGAAACTGCGCTTGGATAGGTTTGTGGATGCACAGGGTCAAGTTACTTTTTATCATTCTTTGTCATAAGTAAAATATTTGATTAGATTAATTTTATCTTCAAAAGTGTAAATATCTAAAAATAATATGAAAATCTTAAATTAGAACACGAAAATTCAACACGCTCCTCGCCACAATATAATAATTAGGCCGATAGGCCTTTCCTATGCATCAACAATTGTCAACACTTTTACCCTGAACTGTTGGATCAAGTGAGACATTTTCAACCGTTGATTTGAAGTGTCATCTAGCAGGCATGCATAGCACTTTGATTGCTTTTTCCAAATATATGAGTTGTCTTATTTTCACCTGCTAGTTCTACTGTGCATTGCACCTGGCCATTTGAGTTGTCTTACTTCTTTTTCCCATTCTTTTATGTCAATCTTGAAGATATTTTTACTACTTTTTCCTTGCGAGTTGTTGTTGCTGTTCTTGTTCTTCTTCCATGGATTTTGGCAAGCACTGAGTTTCATCTACCATCGCTTCACAAATTGTCATGGGCTGCAATCCTTGGAGCCATTCAAAGTTGGTAAGTTCATATTGACCTTTTTACGGAGGGTTATGCTGAATCCCCTTGGTGTTTGGAAGAGCTGCGTTGGATTTTGAGATAATATCACAAGCGTAACTTGAAGGTAATTGTGACTTTTAGCCTAAATACCTTCGTTACATTGAGAGTGGGCTTTATGCTAGAGCCTTTGAAGAACACCAACGCAAAGGCAGAGTCGCGGTGGAAGGCAGAATCGCGGTGGAATGCATCCAGTTGTGGAAGGCAGCCCTCGACCTTCGTTACATTGAGAATGGGCTTTATGCTAAAGCCTTTGAAAAAGGCCAACGCAAAGGCAGAGTCGCAGTGGAATGCATCCAGTTGTGGAAGGCAGCCCTCCCACATTTCTGGTCTGCTATTTAAATCGAATTAAGAGTAAAACCCCTTTATTTTCTTACAAGTCCATTGATTTTCTTACAGGTCCATTGATTTACTTAGGCAGATACTAACTATGAACTATGGATTTTCCATTAGTTTGGTCCGTCAAGCACCTTTGTCAACCGTCTCGAATTTCACCAAACTATTCACTATTCCTATCGAATTTAATGCGTACAAGTTTCGGTCAATCTTATCAATCTTTAAACTTTCAATTATAAAATATTTGATGATATTTTTACGTAGATATCTAAAAATCTTAACCATAGAAATTTTAGCGGAAAGACAAAATATAGTATTTAAATTTTTTGTATCTTTTCAATCAGGAAACCCGGGCTTTAGGACCGCACAACTACGTCAACCTCCTTGGAAAAGAATGGCTTCTGGTTTCCATCCGAAATAGATAGCAATCAGGGATTTGTGAAAAATCATAGCATTTTAAGCCTTTTATTTGTTTGGTTATTCAAATGTTATTTATTTGTTCTTTTCATCAATAATAATAATATATTTTTAAGATTATGTCTCAATTAAATAATAATTGATCTGGGATCGTTTTGTTTATTTGAAGGAGGCTAATTTAGTTGTTAAGTTTTAAGGAAGTTTACATTCTTTATTTTTTTGAATTTGAATTTGTAACTAAACCGATGCTTCTTTCAATCACGAAACCCAGGCTTTAGAACCACACAACTACGTCAATCTCCTCCTTGTAAAAGAATGGCTTCTGGTTTCCATCCGAAATACATAGCAATCAGGGATTTGTGAAAACTCATAGCATTTTTAAGCATTTTATTTGTTTGGTTATTCAAATGTTATTTATTTGTTTTTTTAAATAATAATAATAATATATTTTTAGGTTTATGTTTCAGTTAAATAATAATTGATGTTTGGGAAGAGATTAATTTAGTTGTTAAATTTTAAGGAAATGTACCTTTTTTATCTTTTTGAATTTGAACTTGTAACTAAACTAATGCTTTTAACAAAATAGAAATAATGCTTTTAACA
>APFE031443131.1:2852-13228 GCA_000404065.3 Pinus taeda
GATCTACTCTTGCAACTGCTCCGCAAGCATAAATTATTTGTCAAGATGTCCAAGTGTTCGTTTGGCATTGCAGAAGTCGAGTATTTGGGCCACATTGTGGGGCGTGAGGGTGTCAAGGTGGACCCCAAAAAGATACAAGCAATGCAGGAATGGCCTCAACCTAAGACCTTGAAGAGTTTGCGAGGATTTTTGGGTCTCATAGGCTATTATCGTAAATTTGTCCGCAATTATGGTCGCATAGCAAAACCCCTCACCCAACTCCTAAAGAAGAATTCATTCTTCTGGAATGAGGAAGCACAACAGGCCTTTACAGCTCTAAAAAATTCCATGTGTTCCACTCCAGTTTTAGCACTACCTGACTTCACCAAATCTTTCGTCATTGAACGTGATGCTTCGGGTACAAGTATTGGGGCGGTTTTAATGCAGGAAGGGCAACCGTTGGCCTTCACAAGCCAACAACTCAGTGGGAAGAATCAGGGCCAATCTACCTACGAGAAGGAAATGATGGCCATCTTACATGCAGTCGACACCTATCGACCTTATTTATTGGGCGACATTTCCAAATCCGCACAGATCATCACAGTCTTAAATATTTTTTGGAGCAACGCCTATCCTCCCCACAACAAAATAAATGGATAGCCAAAATGCTGGGATATGATTATGAGATCATTTACAATAAAGGGAAAGACAATAGTGTAGCAGATGCATTATCTCGCCAATTTGAGGAGGAAAGTACCCTGCTAGCTATTTCCCTCCCAATTCCGGAATGGATTGAAGAAGCTCGCAGGGAATGGTTTTCACACCCCGGGCTCTCCCAACTCATTTCTCAATTGTAGGCAGATCCAAAATCCACCAAGGGCTATTCGTGGCAGGATGATATTCTTCGCTACAAGGACAGAGTCGTAATATCACCAACATCCACCTTCAAAAGTCGCATTTTTGCAGAATTGCACTCATCTCCCATTGCAGGACATTCGGGCTTTCAGAAGACGTATGCTCGCACCAGAAGATCATTTTTTTGGGCAGGCATGAAAAAGGACATCCTTACCTTCGTAACCAAATGCGATGTCTGTCAACGCCACAAAGGGGAAACTGTCAACACACCAGGCACATTACAACCATTGCCCATTCCGGCATCAATTTGGACGGAGATTTCTATGGATTTCATTACAGGTCTTCCAAAGTTAGGGAACAAGTCAGTCATCATGGTGGTTGTGGACCGATTGTCGAAGTATGCTCATTTCTGTGCTCTTCCCCACCCGTTTACACCAACTTTGGTTGCTCAATCTTTCATGGATCAGATCTTCAAATTGCATGGCATGCCCACTTCTATTATGTTCGACCGCGACCCGATCTTCACCAGCAATTTTTGGCAGGAACTCTTCAGAATACAAGGAACTCAACTAAAACTCAGTACTTCCTATCATTCGCAAACAGATGGTCAAACCGAAGCCGTCAACAAATGTCTAGAAACCTACCTTAGGTGTTTCACTTCAGAAAAGCAACACCTTTGGGTACAGTGGCTACCTATAGCTGAATGGTGGTATAAAACCAACTATCATGCCACCACCAAAATGACTCCCTATGAAGCAGTATATGGTCAACTCCCGCCTTCACCTACTTCGTATCTCAAGGGATGCTCAAAAGTACAAGCAGTGGATCAACTCCTACAACACCGCGCAACCATGCTCACCCATCTTCGAGAAAATCTTCATCAAGCTTAGAACTGCATGAAGCAACAGGTAGACCAGCATCGCTTAGAGCGCCAATTTCAAGAAGGGGATCAAGACTTTTTACGACTCCAACCATATAAGCAAACATCACTCAAAGACAAGGGGTGTCAGAAACTCTCTCCCAAATTCTACAGACCATATCAAGTACTTCAGCGCATTGGAGAAGTGGCCTACAAGTTGGCCTTGCCACCTACTGCAAAAATCCATCTAGTTTTTCATGTCTCATGCCTCAAGAAAGTGATTGGGAACAATTTCTGAATTCAGACCAGTCTACCGGAATTGGACGAAAAAGGGTCCATCTGGCTTCAACCATAACAGGTCCTAGACACACGAGTCAAGCAACTGCGCGGCCGCATGATTAAGGAAGTCCTTATCAAATGGAAAGACACCTCTCCGGAAGATGTAACTTGGGAACCAACCACTATTCTTCAGCAATTTCCGCAGCTTCAGCCTTGAGGACAAGGCTAGTCTTAAGGGGGAGGGCATGTTAGGGTCCCGCCCTAACCCCCTTATTTATGTAATGGGATCACGTCATAGTCAAGAGTCAATAAAGCCCATATTAATAATTGTAAGTGGTTAATCCACAATTAATAACGGAACCACAGTTAGTTGCAAATGAGCCGTAGTATTAGATAGATGGTATTATTAATACCACGATATTGGTCCGTGGTATTGCATGTATGAGTCATATATAAAGGATAGAGACTCCCTGCGAGGAGCATCATGTCTTATTTTGTAATCGAGCTCTGCTCTATTGGAGGTTGCCCCCTCGAAGAGGCAAGTGAACATTACTCTCTGAATAATAAAATCATTGCTATTCTGTGTATCTTTTCTTTGCATATTCTGTATTTGGGTATCATTTGCAGGTTAAGAGTATAACACGTTTGCTTCTTGATAGAATACTTTGAGGTTGGGTAAGGAGGGTCATTGACTAGGGGATTGTTGTTCTTCAGAAATCCCACAAAATTTAATATGATCGATGGGACAACCCTTCAATGGGTACCTCTTTCTGCATTTTGTGCAGAAAATAGATAAGGATAATTTTTCTTCCTCCCATTTCTTTTTCAATTCGATCATATCTGATGGAGAGCTTAAGAAATTAAGTTACAAATCTATTATGAAATCCTCCAACATATTCTCGATTTTAACTCGAGTGACTCCTCCGCTAGATGTATTATTAGTCCCTATCAATACGTCCCTTGGCCCTTTCTTGCTTTAGAAGTCCTTTTGGAATACTTTTGACATAAGTTTCAAATGAATCACAGGGACACTGATATATGTCATTTGGGCTCATTAGATTAAGGATGTCGATACAATAATCTTTGATTCCTCATAGCATCAACATTGGCAAGGTATCTTCTCCCAACTAGCCCTATCTTTACCTCTACAAGTTGTATTTGAAGCATTCTATGTAATCTTCCACACTCTCATATTATTTTTACATCACATTGAATATTTCCTCTTTTCATTCTTTATATTTGCAATAATCCCAATCCTTTTTGAGTAATTATATTTTCATCTAAGACCATGTGGTGATATAGTTTCCACCAAGCCCCATAAACCATCTGAGGGAAAGACTTTTTAGAGTGGCAGGAAAGAGTTTCAAAGCATGGGCATCAAATACATAATCATAGGTTATATAGAGGACATAAAAATCAAATAAAAATGTGTTTGGGTCCTTAGTAGCCAAGCCATGAAATTTTTGTGTGCAAAGTACAAAGTATTTTCTAGTTGAGTTACTCCACTTGTCTCCTTGATTAGGAAGTTGAAGGTGAACACTTCCTCTTTCATATCATGGATGATTTCCTCTTATGGCTTTGATTTTCTATACTATAGGAAATTATCCTCTCGATGTTCTAGAAATGGAGTGGCAGAAGCAGGACTATTGGGTAGCTCAAATTTGTGGCTTGGTTGTCCGTCCACTGCAGAGTCCTTGGGAAACAATATCCACCTATGTTGAAGATACAACTTGTGTTGCATGGAATATATGGGTTGATTCTAGATGGGAGGTTTTGGCTTCCTTTTGGCTAGAGAGCTGGTTGTTGGCATCCAATATCTAGGCTGGTTGGATCCATATCCTTGAGTTGTTTTCCTTGCAATGTTAGTTTGTGGGGTCTTTTTTTTGCGTGGCTACTAAATCAATCTTTTGGGTCTCTATTCCTTTTCACGAGCTTTTGAAAAACACCCTAACTTATCATATGAAATAAAAAATAAACACACCAACCCAAACAAAAGTAAAAACAAATCCTCAAAAATGTGTTACCGAATACCAAAAACAATAAAAAGTGTTGCACCATTGGAAGTTCCCTAATAACAGTGCCAAAAATGATGGGTTTCCTAATTATCTTTTAATTTTTTCAAAAGTTAACATGAAAGATTATTCATTTACTTTATCAAACTAGGGATTTGTATGATACTCACGAACTATTGTCCACTGTTTCTGCGAGAGCAATATATTTATCCCCTATTCTAGCTGCGAAGTTGTAGTAGAGATAAATGACCACAGAACAAAGTATTTTGAGGTGTATATAACATAATCACTAATACTAAGTACAACAAGCTAACAACAATATAAATCTAACTATGAGCAAAGTAAACTAATTCAATGGGGTTTGAAAGAAGGGTACTGTGACCCCAAGTTGGATTAAAATAAATAAAAACAAACTAATTTAAATTCAACCAACCTAGAAGCAAGATGTTGCTACCCTAGTTTAATGTAATAGAAATTACATGTAATGAAATCTAGATATACTGGAGAAAGGAAACTTCATTTGCATTGTAAAAGAGAAATACTGCAAGTAACTAAGTCTAAACAATGATTGTATCAAAAAATACTTTCCACTGTCAATCCTCCTGATAAAAAATGAAAAACTTTGCACGTGGATGATATGACACCTTTTTGAATTTAACACAACATAAAAACTAGAATACATAGGTAGCAAGATGGAAACTACATATAATGAAAATAGAGTATTAATTCTAGTGTTACAACAATAAATAAATAACAATATAACACAAATTATAGGACAAACCAATTCAGAAACTAGATATATGCTACAATACCACAATACTCTTCCAAGGAGGGGGGCCTACCTCCCTAGATGAGGCACTTGGTGAAAACTTCAATTAGAAGTTGAGCTGAAATCTTCATTAACTCAAGAGCATTCTATTGGAACTAGATCAATGCTTTGTATTAACTAGAGAAAATATAGTTTTGATTACTAGACTGGTGATCCCCCCCCTTGCTCGAACTAAGCAACGGTTTTTATACAAATTACATCGCCCCTTCTTAGAAAAAAGAGTCGAGAACAATTGTTACAAAATGCGATCCTCAAGTTGTTCTTCATTTTATTTTAATAGGTTGACTAAAATAGGCAAGAGTACAAAATTGGTTTTTCATGTTTCCATCATTTTGTCTTCATGATGACAAGGGGACATTGGAGTAGTTGTCATTAGATGAATTGACATTCCTTGCATTGTTTTTCTCTTCGTGCTGTCCACTATGCTAGTTGATCACTATTTTGATGTATTGGTTACCACTGTTATGGCATTTGATGCTATCCTAACTCGTGTAATAGCAACATAAAATGACAATGTGAATAATTTGTTAGTGTCGCAACAATAATAAACCATTACTTGTAAAATATTATCGCCCTAGTGCTACAACAATCATAACAACACTTATAACACCAATTCTCACAAAAGTTTTCATTAATAAATATAAGAATTTAGTTTTTCCTTAAATTACACTAACATAAATCACTAAACTAACATAAATCACTAAACTAATATAGGTTAAACTATTATTAACATGTATAAACTAATGAATAAGATGATAGTAAAAAAAGTTAGTTGCAAAGAGATAGTAATCTAAAAACCCACGATCTACCCAGATATTTTATTTTTTATTTTTATTATTATATATTAACCTAAATTAATCATAATTTTGAATTTGCATCATGTTTATGAGAAGAAGTACAATCCAATCCACCAATAGAATCATCACTAAAAACACATGCACATGACATGAGGCCTTAAAATCAGGTGAGTTGATTGATTTAATTATTATTATTATAACAGAAGCAAAATCACACGTGTTCTTAGGTGCATCGCATTTTTCTGACGATGACATAAGAAAGCCATGTCCAACGCATGACAACGACCGTTCGTGAAGTCGTAGAGGGCCGTTCCTTCATTGGCGGATTCAACGCAACAGAAGAAGAAATTGGCCGTTTCTTCAGTTAAATTTAGTTTCTCCGTCAAATGTGGGACTCTTCTGTTAAATTTAGTTTCGTCCTCAAATGTGGGACTCTTTCTGGTAAATTTAGTTTGCTCTCATTCTATCCGTGTGAAAGTCCATGGTTAGGTGTGTATTAAAAACGAATTTGCTTTTCTTTTTTGTCATCGTATAGTCTGACGAGCCTACAAATTTTTTTAAAATATTTTTAAAAAAATTTTGGTAGATTTTTTGTAAAATTGGGTTATAGTTATTAAATTTCAAGATTGTAGGTGCTTTAAAAATTTTGAATGCTTTGACAGTTTTTGATGACACTAAATCTATTTCCACCATAAAAATAAAATTCAAACAATCTAAAATTTAAATTTTTTGAAAAAATAAATAACTCCACAAAAATGACCATTTTGACAAATTTGTGAGCTTACTAGACAAAAACCATTTGTATTCAAGCAAAAGAAAAAAATCTAACTCAAAAACATTTGTGATTATCTCTTCAACCAATCTCTAAATTTACCTATAATTTCAAAACAACCCTTCCATCCACTGTACAAAATTTAACCAAAAAATCCAAATTATATGAGTAAAATAACATCAATATGATCTAGAATAGAGTTTTATATATAAAATTTTAATTTTAATGATCTCTAACCATAACTATTTAACACTGGTTTTAATATGATACTAGCCAATCAAAAACCGTCAACTAGATTGGTATGACCCCATGTTAGGATTGACTGGTTTATTGGTTCCGGTTAGAGTGGTTACATGGCTTCTTAGGTAAAGAATGCACATTAATATGATCCTAGAATAAAGTTTTATATATAAAATTTAATTTTAGTGATCTCTAACCATAACTATTTAATGCTGGTTTTGCTATGATACTAGCCAATCCAAAACCCTCAACTAGATTGGTATGATCCCATGTTAGGATTGACTGGTTTTATTGGTTCCGATCTAGTTCTGGTCAGATTGGTTACATGGCTTCTTAGATAAAGAATGCACATGGCCTCTTACCCTCAACTAGATTGGTATGACCCCATGTTAGGATTGGCTGGTTGTATTGGTTTCAATCTAGTTCTGATCAGATTGGTTACATGACTTCTTAGGTAAAGAATGCACATGGCCTCTTACCCTTAACTAGATTGGTATGACCCCATGTTAGGACTGGCTGGCTTTATTGGTCCCAGTCTAATTCTGATCAGATTGGTTACATGGCTTCTTAGGTAAAGAATGCACTGTCTCGATCTTGACACCTTTTCTATTTGTTTCCCTACTAAAGAAGAACCTAAAAGGGGCAAATTAGCTTCATCCCCCTTTCTGAACCCCTTATCCTGAAATTATATACTTTCATAAATACCTATTATTTTATTCTATGTTGAGATAACTTGCAATCAATATGTATATGAAATGCCTTTGCAAGATATTGATGTCTACCTCAAAATACACATATGGAAATAGTGCAATCATAATAACAATTGATCTCTTATTAACTTGATTAAATCTTCCCCATTGATAACATGCTTAGATAGATGATATAAACTAATCCCTATGGCTTTGTATATATAAACTGAGTAATATATAATATAATATAATAAGTTATATCTACTTTAATATGGTAAATTTAATATATATGTAATGTATGTTAGTGATGACTCTTTTGATATCATCAATCCGTAAAGTTGAAATCACTTACTTGTGACCGTTTGAGAATTATGTCAACATTAATTCCCGTATAATAAAGTAATTGAATGAAATTTTCATAACTAGTGTGGATCTTGGTGGATTTTGTCATGGTATTGGTTTGCTTCTAAAGATTTCATTGTGGATGGCTGCCAATTAACACATTGCTTTAGTTTAATCTTGTACAAAGGTCAAATTATTTATTCAATCATTATTGTTGTGCAAGACATCACTACAATGTTGTATTCGTATTTATTCAATCATTATTGTTGTGAAATATATCACTACAATGTTGTATTGTTTCAATACTAGTTGATCAACAAACACTTATTCACAATCCACTCTAATACTTCAGTGGTAAGCAACACGTGTCCACCACAATGTGTCACTTATTCTTATTATTATTTTAATGTTTGTGTATGTGTTAGTGTTTATGCATTGTTGTTGAGAAAGACAAGAACAAATTACCAAATTTTGTATTGTTTTCTCACTAAATAATCAACAAACACTTTTTCATAATGTATTCTCATTCTTTAGTGGTAAGCAACATATAACCCCATTAAATTGTGTCCATGACATGTCTACTACAGTAAATGTGAAAGTCAAATGTAGCTTTTAATTTTTTCTTCTTCTTATTTTAATGTTGATGCATGGGTGTTAGTATTGATGTATTATTGTTGAGAAAGACAACAACATATCACCATTGTATTGTTTCCTCACTAATGATAATTTTTGTTGTTGTTGTCATAATGCATTTTCACACTTTGGTGGCAAGTAACATATGTGACCACCAAAAGGCACCCATGATATGTTTACTACAAGCGAATGTGCAAACCAAATGTAGCTTTTAAGTTTAGACTTATTATTATTTTAATTTTGATGCATGGGTGCTCGTGTTTATTAATTGTTTGTTATAATATTTATAAAGGCATTAATGGATTTGTAGTAATATGGTTGTATGGAAATAAATGTGAGATGCATTTTATGAATACGATACAATGTAAATACATGACCTATAATCCTTGGATTCATTTTTCAAGAGGTCTTTTGGATTCCCAATTTTTATTTTTATTCACTTGTGGCTTTTCATATTCCTTCTTAAGTGAGTAATACAACATGTCGTAACACCAATTGATGATGTTTTTTGTTGATGTTTGTAGCAGTAGATGTTGGGTGTGGAGCATGATTATTTAGAGGTCTTTGTTTTAGCCAGATGTATACCCTAGGAAGTTTGTACACCCCTCCACGCTGGGGGATGTGGGGGGGACTTGTTCCCCCTGTGGGGGTTCGGGGGGGCCAATCCCCCCCGGCTGGGGGGTTTGGGGCCCAGCGGTCCCCCGATAGGGGTTTCGAGGGCAACGCCCCCGAAGCTAAAAATAGATGTAAAATTGCCTTGTAAAAGTATATTTATTTCTAGTCAATCTAAGCCGTTCATTAGGCAGATGATCTGACGGTAGAACTTATGTTTATTTTAGGGTTTTTTGCCCTAGAAGGCAACCCCTCTCTATGTATGAGGGCATTGTATTGAGGTTGTGTAACAAATGTGTATTCTCTGAGTGAGAAACAGAAAGGTGAGACTGTGAGAGAAATAGAGGATATTATAGTGGATCTGTTGTAGGTTGTGTCTCTTCATTTTGCTGGATAATAGAAAGGAAGGAGTGGCTGTTCGGGGTGGATGTAGCCCAAACTGAGTGAACCACATATATCTGTGTCTCTCTAGTTTTATGCGTTTTTTGTGTTTATATTTATGCAATATTCTATGTGTTCCATTGCTTTATAATATATAATTTTGTAACAACTAGTATCAGAGTCGAAGGTCTATTTGGCTGATAAACTTGCAGGAAAGAAGGGTTCCTAGTTCGAGCGGAAGCAATGGAAGAAGATGGTAAGTTTAGGGTTGAGAAATTTAACGGCCTAAACTTCTCGCTGTGGAAGATGCAGATGGAAGATTATTTGTATCAGAAAGATCTGTACCTACCACTGGGCGGAAAAACAAATATGCCAACGGTATGACAGATGAAGAATGGAACCTTCTCGATAGAAAGGCACTCGGAACAGTGTGGTTGTGCCTCACAGCATCAGTCGCCTTCAAAATTTCGAAGGAAACAACGATAGAGGGTTTGATTAAGGCGTTGGGGAAACTATATGAAAAACCTTCGGCCTCAAACAAGGTATTTCTCATGAAATGGTTATTTAATATGAAGATGTCAGAAGGTGGATCTGTTGCAGACCATTTAAATGATTTTAATACTGTTACAAGTCAGTTAAGTTCTGTAGGGGTAAACTTTGATGATGAAGTTAGAGCTCTGTTATTCTTGTGCTTGTTGCCAGAAAGTTGGAATGGTTTAGTAATGGCCATTAGTAACTCTGTTTCCAGATCTAGTACTTTAAAGTCTGATGATGTTGTCGGTGCTATCCTTAGCAAGGAAATGCGACAGAAAAGATCCAGTAAGACATCGGGTAATGCTTTGAATGCAGAGTATAGGGGAAGAAAAATGGAAAGAGGAAAGAGCTCAGGATATCGCAATAAATCAAGGAAAGGCAGATCCAAGTCTAGAACGGGGATAGTGTGCTGGAAATGCGGAAAGAAAGGGCACCTAAAGAAACACTGTAGATCTCGGAAGGGAAAAGAAGGAGATGCATAGCAAGAAAACAATCATGAAGCAAATGTGACAGGTGAGGTGTTACAATATGCTTTGATTCTTTCTTTCGAAAATATTACTGAT